>RJWK010011119.1:0-42519 GCA_004363435.1 Platanista minor | reverse complement strand
AAGCTTCTGCATACATGCAGAATGGAATTTGGGTTCTCTATTGTATTCTACTGTGCTAATACCAAACTGTTTTAATTATTATAGCTATATACATATAACAAATCAGGCTATCTCACAGATCAAGTCCTCTCACCTTGACCTGCATCTTGAAAACTATCTTGGCTATTCTTACTCCTTGGCATTTCCATACATATTTTAGAAAAGACGTAATTTTTGAGCTCTACAATTTCCTCACAAACTAGTAAAATAACCACAAACAAATAGATCAATGGTTCTCAACTAGTGCAATTTTAACAACCTCAACCTAAACCCCAGGGACATTAGGACATTAGGCAATGTCTGGAGACATTTTTCGTTGTCACAAGATGGCGGGGGGGGGGGGGGCGGTGTACTACTGGCATCCAGTGGGTTGAGGCCTCGGAGATGCTTCTAACATCCCACAATGCATAGGACAGCCTCCACAACAAAGAATTATGCTACTCAAAATGGTAACAGTGCCAATGTTGAGAAATCCTGCCCCAAATAAATCAAGGGGCAAATTGGTATGGGCCCATTAAGAGGCAGGGAACATGTACCAAAAACATAATTTAGTTTTAGAAAAACTAAACTGCTTTGTGCCAATTCATGGAAAAAAAAAAATATTATCTGCATATACAAAAAGGCTTATCTTCCTGTTCTTTATGGCAGGGGAGTTGGCAGGAAGCTTACCAAAGGAGTTAAATCTTTAAAATACAAAGTTATAAAGATATGAGATATATTCAAAATATATTAAGAACAACAACAACAACAAATCCTGGAAATCAGTAAGAAATAACGCAATAGAAAAATGGGCAAACCACTTGAAAAAGCAGTTCACTAAAGGGGATATTCAAATGACCAATAAGCATATTAAAAGATGCTCAATGGAGGGGAGGAGTCAAGATGGCGGTGTGGAAAGACGTGGAATTAGCGTCTCCCCACAACTAGGGCACCTGCTGGCCGCTGGTGGGGGACTCTAACCCCCAAGGAGATGGGAGGAACCCCAGAGTGAATGGGTAGGACACAGGGGGACCAAGGCGGGAGGAGAAGTGGAGGCCAGACAAGATCCGCACCCCTAACGCTGGGGAGATCAGGAGAGGCAGGTGGGAGGGACTCTCCGGGAAGAGCGGGAGAGGAGCAGAGGGCGATTGCCCTGCTCACTGGAGTCTGGGGAGCCTGCTGAGCTCCCAGGCCGATCCCCCGCCCTCCAAACCGTCCTCCAGGCCACATGGGTCCTGGAGGGCATAGGAGGGAGGCTGGGAAGATCAGGAGAGGCAGGCGGAAGGGGCCCTGCGGGAGGAGCAGGAGAGGAGTGGAGGGCGTTTGCCCTGCCCATTCAGTCCCTGGGAGCCTGCTGAGCGCCCAGGCCAACCCCTGCCCTCCAAACTGCCCCCAGGCCACATGGGTCCTTGTGGGCATAGGAGGGAGGCCGGGGAGATCAGGAGAGGCAGACGGGAGGGGCCCTCCCAGACCCCAGACTGGAGGAGCAGAAGAGGAGAGGAGGGCATTTGCCCCGGCCCCTCGAGCCAAGGAAGCCTGATGGGCACCCAGATAAGGTCCCTTGCCCTCTGAGACCAGGGGTGGAGGTCATGCCTGGGCTCCTTCTGTTCCCTGAGCCTAAGCCCCACACCTCCATAGCCCCCAGGGCCTTTTCCAGACTCTTGGCCCCCACCCACTGCCCAAACCTCGGCCTTCTTTAGGCCACACTCTCCACAACGAAGGCCTTCCCCCCCTCTTTTTTTTTTTCCTTTTCCTTCCTCCTCTTTTTCACTATTGTGGAACTGATGTACCTTCTGGTGGTTGATTCACCTATATTTTTATTTTTACATTCTTCTAACATATCTGTTAGTTTCCTAGTCTAATTTTATTTTTTACTTTGTTATTGTTCTTTTTTTATTTTGCCACCACACGCAGCTTGTGGGATCTCGATTTACAAGCACAGGGTCAGGCGGAAGCTCCTGCAGTGGGAGCTCCGAGTCAAAACCACTGGACTAACAGAGAACCTCAGAACCCGGGGAATATTCATTGGAGTGAGGTCTCACAGAGTTCCCCATCTCAGCACCAAGACCCAGCTCTACCCAAAAGCCTACAAACTCCAGTGTTGGAAGCCTCAGGCCGAACAACCAGTAAAACAGGAACACAATCACACTCATAAAAAAAAAAAAAAAAAAAAGAGAGACAGCAAAAGAAATATGTCACAGATGAAGAAGCAAGGTAAAAACCTACAAGATCAAATAAATATGTCACAGATGAAAAAGCAAGGTAAAAACCTACAAGGCCAAATAAATGAAGAGGAAATAGGCAACCTACCTGAAAAAGAATTCAGATTAATGACAGTAAAGATGATCCAGAATCTCAGAAATAAATGGAAGCATGGATTGAGAAAATAAAAGAAATGTTTAACAAAGATCTAGAAGAACTAAAGAACAAACAAACAGAGATGAACAACACAATAACTGAAATGAAAAATACACTAGAAGGAATCAATAACAGAATAACATAGGCAGAAGAACAAATAAGGGAGCTGGAAGACAAAATGGTGGAAATAACTGCTGAGGAGCAGAATAAAGAAAAAAGAATGAATAGAACTGAAGACAATCTCAGAAATCTCCGGAACAACACTAAGCGTACCAACATTCGAATTATAGGGGTCCCAGAAGAAGAAGAGAAAAAGAAAGGATCTGAGAAAATATTTGAAGAGATTATAGCTGAAAACTTCCCTAACATGGGAAAGGAAATAGTCACCCAAGTCCTGGAAGCACAGAGAGTCCCATACAGGATAAACCCTAGGAAAAACACACCAAGACACATATTAATCAAACTAACAAAAGATAAATTCAAAGAAAAAATATTAAAAGCAGCAAGGGAAAAACAAAAAATAACATACAAAGGAATCCCTGTAAGGTTATCAGCTGATTTTTCAGTGGAAACTCTGTAGGCCAGAAGGGAATGGCAGGATATACTTAAAGTGATGAAAGAGAAAAACCTACAACCAAGATTACTCTACCCAGCAAGGATCTCATTCAGATTCGATGCAGAAGTCAAAGGCTTTTCAGACAAACAAACGCTAAGAGAATTCAACACCACCAAACCAGCTTTACAACAAATGCTAAAGAAACTTCTCTAAGTGGGAAACACAAGAGAAGAAAAAGACCCACAAAAACAAGCCCAAAATAATTAAGAAAATGACAATAGGAACATACATATAGATAATAACCTTAAAGGTAAATGGATTAAATGCTCCAACCAAAAGACACAGACTGCCTGAATGGATACAGAAACAAGACGCATATATATGCTGTCTACAAGAGACTCACTTCAGACCTAGGGACACATACAGACTGAAAGTGAGGGGATGGAAAAAGATATTCCATGCAAATGGAAATCAAAAGAAAGCTGGAGTAGCAATACTCATATCAGATAAAACAGACTTTAAAATAAAGAATGTTACAAGACACAAGGCAGGACACTACATAATGATCAAGGGATCAATCCAAGAAGAAGATATAACAATTATATCAATGTTAATGCACCCAACATAGCAACGCCTCAATAGATAAGGCAAATGCTAACAACCATGAAAGGAGAAATTGACAGTAACACAATAATAGTAGGGGACTTTAACACCCCACTTACACCAATGAACAGATCATCCAAACAGAAAATAAATATGGAAACACAAGCTTTAAATGACACAATAGATCGGATAGATCTAACTGGTATTTATAGAACATTCCACCCAAAAGTGGCAGAATACACTTTCTTCTCAAGTGCACATAGAACATTCTCCAGGATGGATCACATCTTGGGTCACAAATCAAGCCTCAGAAAATTTAAGAAAATTGAAATCGTTATCAAGGATGTTTCCTGATGACAATGCTATGAGACTGGAAATCAATTACAGAAAAAAAAACTGTAAAAAAAAAAAAAATACATGGAGGCTAAACAGTGCACTACTAAATAACCAAGAGATCACTGAAGAAATCAAAGAAGAAATTTAAAAAAACATAGAAACAAATGACAACGAAAACATGACAACCCAAAACCTGTGGGATGCAGCAAAAGCAGTTCTAAGGGTGAAGTTTATAGCAATTCAATCTCATCTCAAGAAACAAGAAAAATCTCAAATAAACAATCTAACCCTACACTTAAAACAACTAGAGAAAGAAGAACAAAGAAAACCCAAAGTCAGTAGAAGGAAAGAAGTCATAAAGATCAGAGCAGAAATAAATGAAAGAGAAATGACGAAAACAATAGCAAAGATCAAAAAAACTAAAAGCCGGTTCTTTGAGAAGATAAACAAAAATGATAAACCCTTAGCCAGATTCATCAAGAAAAAAAGGAAGAGGACGCAAATCAAAAAACATTAGAAATGAAAAAGGAGAAATCACAGCTGACACTCCTGAAATACAAAGGATTATAAGGGACTACTACAAACAACTGTATGCCAATAAAATGGACAACCATGAAAAAATGGACAAATTCTTGGAAAGGTACAATTTTCCAAGACTGGAACAGGAAGAATTAGAAAATATAAACAGACCTATCACAAACAATGAAATTGAAACCATAATTAAAAGTCTTCCAACAAACAAAAGTCCAGGACCAGATGGCTTCACAGGTGAGTTCTATCAAACATTTAGAGAAGAGCTAACACCAATCATTCTCAAACTGATCCAAAAAATTGCAGAGGGAGAAACACTCTCAATTCATTCTACAAAGTCACCATCTCCCTGATACCAAAACCAGAAAAAGATATCACACAAAAAGAAAATTATAGACCAATATCACTGATGAACATAGATGCAAAAATCCTGAACAAAATACTAGCAAACAGAATCCAACAGCACACTGAAAGTATCATACACCAGGATCAAGTGGAATTTATCCCAGGGATGCAAGGATTCTTCAGTATACGCAAATCAATCAACACGATACACCACATTAACAAATTAAAAACCATATGATCATCTCAACGGATGCAGAAAAAGCTTCTGACAAAATTCAACACCCATTTAGGATAAAAACTCTACACAAAATGGGCACAGAGGGAACCTACCTCAACATAATAAAGACAATATATAACACACACACAGGAAGCATCATACTCAATGGTGAAAAACTGAAAGCATTTCCACTAGTATCAGGAAGACGACAAGGATGTCACTCCCGTCACTCTTATTCAACAGTTTGAAAGTCCTAGCCACAGCAATCAGGGAAGAAAAAGAAACAGAAGGAATACAAATTGCAAAAGAAGCAAAACTGTCACTATTTGCCAATGACATGACACTGTACATAGAAAATCCAAAAGATGTCACCAGAAAACTACTAGAACTAATGAGTGAATTTGGTAAGGTTGCAGGATACAAGATTAATGCATAGAAATCTCTGGCATTCCTATACACCAACGACAAAAAATCAGAAAGAGAAATTAAGGAAACACTCCCATTTACCATTGCAACAAAAAGAAAAATACCTAGGAATAAACCTGCCTAAGGAGGTGAAAGACTTGTACTCAGAAAACTATGAAACACTGATGAAAGAAATCAAAGATGACATAAACAGATGGAGAAATATACCATGTTCTTGGGTTGAAAGAATCAACATTGTGAAAATGACTATACTACACAAATCAATCTACAGATTCAATGCAATCCCTATCAAACTACCAATGGCATTCTGCACAGAATTAGAAAAAATCTTACAATTTGTATGGAAACACAAAAGACCCCCAATAGCCAAAGCAATCTTTAGAAAGAAAACAGAGTTTGAGGAATCAGGCTCCCTAACTTCAAACTATACCACGAAGCTACAGTAATCAAGACAGCATGGTACTAGCACAAAAACAGAAATATAGATCAATGGTACAGGATAGAATGCCCAGAGATAAACCCATGCACATATGGGCACCTAACTTACGACAAAGGAGGCAAGAACATACAACGGTGAAAAGACAGCCTCTTCAATAAACGGTGCTGGGAAAACTGGACAGCTACATGTCAAAGAATGAAATTAGAACACTTCCTAACACCATACACAAAAATAAACTCCAAATGAATTAAAGACTTAAATGTAAGACCAGACACTATAAAACTTTTAGAGGAAAAACACTCTTTAACATAATCCACAGCGAGATCTTTTTTGATCCACCTCCTAGAGTAACAGAAATAAAAAAAAATAAACAAATGGGACTTAATTAAACTTAAAAGCTCTTGCACAGCAAAGGAAAACATAAATAAGACAAAAAGACAACCCTCAGAATGGAGAAAACATTTGCAAATGGAACAACAGACGAAGGATTAATCTCAAAAATATACAAGCAGCTCTTGGAGCTCAATATCAAAAATCAAACAATCCAGTTAAAAAATGGGCAGAAGACCTAAATAGACATTTCACCAAAGAAGACATACAGGTGGCCAAGAGGCACATGAAAAGATGCTCAACATCACTAATTATTAGAGAAATGCAAATCAAAACTACAGTGAGGTATCACCTCACGCTGGTCAGAATAGCCATTATCAAAAAACCTAGAAACAGTAAATGCTGGAAAGGGTGTGGTGAAAAGGGATTCCCTCCTACACTGTTGGTGGGAATGTAAATTGATACAACTACTATAGAAAACAGTATGAAGGTTCCTTAAAAAACTAAAAGTAGAACTACCATATGACCCAGCAATCCCACTACTTACAATAGCCAGGACATGGAACCAACCTAAATGTCCATCGACAGATGAATGGATAAAGAAGATGTGGCACATATATACAATGGAATATTACTCAGCCATAAAAAGAAACGAAATGGAGTTATTTGTAGTGAGGTAGATGGACCTAGAGTCTGAGTGAAGTAAGTCAAAAAGAGAAAAACAAATACTGTATGCTAACACATGTATATGGAATCTAAAAAAAAAAAAAAAAAAAAAAAAGGTACTGATGAACCTAGTTGCAGGGCAGGAATAAAGAAGTAGACATACAGAATGGACTTGATGACATGGGGTGGGAGGGCAAAGCTGGGGCAAAGTGAGAGTAGCATCGACATATATACACTACCGAATGTAAAACAGTTGGCTGGTGGGAAGCAGCAGCATAGCACAGAGAGACTGGCTTCGTGCTTTGCAATGACCTAGAGGGGTGAGATAAGGAGGATGGGAGAGAGGTTCAAAGGGGAGGGGATATGGGGACATGTGTATGCATACGGCTGATTCGCTTTGTTGTGCAACAGAAACTAACATGGTATTGTGAAGCAATTATACTCCAATAAAGATTAAAAAAAAAAAAAAAAAGATGATCAACCTCATTAGTTACCAGAGAGATATTAAAATTCACGAGAACAACACACAGGCACCATAACGACTAAAACTTAAAAAGACTTGAATATCAAGTGCTAACAAGAATGCCGGGGGCTTCCCTGGTGGCGCAGTGGTTAAGAATCTGCCTGCCAATGCAGGGGACACGGGTTCGAGCCCTGGTCCAGGAAGATCCCACATGCCGCGGAGCAACTAAGCCCGTGTGCCACAACTACTGAGCCTGCGATCTAGAGCCCATGTGCCACAACTACTGAAGCCTGAGTGCCTACAGCCTGTGCTCCACAACAAGAGAAGCCACCACAATGAGAAACCCACACACTGCAACAAGGAGTGGCCCCCACTCGCCACAACTAGAGAAAGCCCACGAGCAGCAACAAGACCCAACACAGGCAAAAATTTAAAATAAATTAAATAAATAATTAAAAAAAAAAAAAAACGAATGCTGAACAATGTAACTTCCATATACTACTAGATGTAGAGTCGGGGGCGGGGATGAAAAATTGGTTCTACCATTTTGGAAAACGTTGGCAGTATCTACTATAGTTCAACATATGCATACACTATGACCAGCAATTCCATTCCTAGATTTATATCTAACAGAAAGTGTTTACCTATCTGTACCAGAATGAACAAGAATGTTCATAACAGCTTTAATAACTAAAATTAGAAACCACCCAAATGTCTAACAATTGTAGAATGAAATAATAAATTATGGTATATAATTTATTATATACCATTAAATATAGCAATAGGAACTACTGCTATATACAACACAAATGAATCAGAAATATGTTAAGCAAAAGCTGACAGACACAAGAGTACAGATATAATTCCATTTCTATAAAAAAGCAAAACTCATCAATGGTGACAGAGGGAGGATAGCTACTACCTGTGGAGAGAGAGAATAGTGACAGGAAAAGAACATGAGAAGTGCCACTGGGGTGTTGGCTATGTCCTATTTTTCATCTAGTGGTAGTTACACGAGTGTGTTTACTTTGTGAAAATTCATCAAGCTATACACATAGAATTTATGCATTTTTCTGTATTTAGATTATATTTTTAAAGATTTACTTAAAAATGTAAAGAGAGCATCAGAATACAACCCAGATTTACCTCATCTGATCCTTGAAGAGACTACTCTAAACAACTCTAACTCACAATTATATTAAAATTCAAGTTTATTGAAAACTGATTTTTTACAAAGGCACAAAGGCAATGCAGCAGACAAACGGTAGCCTTTTCAATAAATGTTGCTGAACAATTAGATATTCATACGCAAAATAAACGAACTTGGATCCACATCTCACACCGTATACGAAAGTTACTCTTAGACTTAAAAGTAAAACCTAAAACTATATTTGATTAAAAAAGGAAACTTGTACTCAAGAATATATAAAGAAATCCCAAACTTAACAATAAGAAAAGAACAATAAACAGGCAAAAGATTTCAACAGACATTTCATCAAAGAAGATATACAAATGGCTAATAAGCACATGAAAAGATGCTCAACACCACAAGTCATTAGGGAAAAGCAAAATAAAACCACAGTAAGATACCACTATAAGCTTATTAGAATGGCTAAAAAGATTTACCATACCAAGTGCTGACAAGGATGCAGAGAAATGGGAACTCTCATACACTGCTGGTGGAAATGTAAAATGGCATAACTACTTTGGGAAACAGTTTTGAAGTTTCTTAAAGTTAAACGTAAGCGATCCAGTCATTACACTCCTAGGTATTTACCCAGAAAAGTGAAAGCACATGTCCATAACAACGACTTATACACAAATGTTCACAGCAGCTTTATCTGTAACAACCGAAAACTAGAAACAACTCAAATACACATCAACAGGTGACTGCATAAACAATTTGCAGTATATCCATACAATAGAATATTACTCAGCAATAAAAAAGAACCACTGTTGATACATGTAACAACATAGATGAATTTTAAAAGAATTATGTTAAGTGAAAGAAGCTAGGCAAAATAAGTATACAAACTGTATTATTTCATTCATATAAACTCAAGAAAATGCAAACTAATCTACAGTGACAGAAAACACTCAGTGGTTGTTTGGAGAGGGTAAATTATAAAATGGTAGAAAGGAGGGATAATAAAGGGGCATGAGAAAACTTTTGAAGCTGATGGATATATTCACTATCTTGATGTTAGTGAAAGTTTCAGGGAAATACTCTTCTGTCGAACCTTATCAAAATGTACCATTTAAATATATAGAGCCTGTATGTCAAGAATATTTCAGTAAAGCTGTCTTTAAA
This sequence comes from Platanista minor, assembly GCA_004363435.1. Taxonomy (NCBI): domain Eukaryota; kingdom Metazoa; phylum Chordata; class Mammalia; order Artiodactyla; family Platanistidae; genus Platanista; species Platanista minor. The sequence goes on along the minus strand of RJWK010011119.1, from coordinate 32,920 downwards.
AAAAAATACAGGCTCTACATAAACATTATAAGCCAAGAGTTCTTATATTAATAATTAGCTTAAAATCAATTCCATTCATTCATACAACAAATATTTATCTAGCTCCTACTATATGCCAGGCACTGCTAGGTATACAATGGTGAGCAAACTGACACAGTTCCTGACCTCATGGAGTATACAGTCTGCTAGGTGAAGCAGAGATTAATAAAAGATGCACACAGACATGTGGATAATACAAATTGTAACAAGTGCTATGAAGGAGAGGTACACAGTGAGATGACAGAATATAATAGGGAAACCAAATGTAGTGTGACGGAAAGATCAGTATGGCTGCCTTAAAGAACTGATAGCTAAGCTGAGAGCTAAAGGAAGAGCAGGACAACAAGTTGAAGACGGAATTTTCCAAAGAGACACTAACACAAACAAAGGCTCTGAAGGCAGCAGAAAGCATGACCCTTTGAAAGAATGGAAAGAAAGCCAAAAATGTTAAGGGTCAAAACCGTGTAGACAACACTATTGGTCACCTCTCTGGCATCTATTCTACTTCCTCTTCCTCATTCCTAAAGAATCACACTTCGGTTCAAGCAGCTACCATCCTCCACACAGTCATGTGCTTCAGAGGAAGACAACTTGATCCCTGATTTTAGGAAGTGGATACTGTTTAGACTTTAGCCAGTCATGGCAAACTCTTTTCTCCCTGCCAGTGATTAGTTAAGGAATGGCATGAGTGAAAGCAGGAAAGGAGTTATTACACAGTCTAAAGAACAAATGGTAGTTTGTACTAGGGAAGTTATCAATGGAGGTGAAGATTTGCATGGAGGAATAAGGAAGAGCAAAGTGTACAGGATGTCTCCTAGGTTTCTGGCTTAGGCAAGTAATGGTCAATCTTTTCCATACAGTCAAAGCAAAAGAAATATTCTTTAAATTAAAAATCTTATGTTATTCATAATATATTTCTCTTAAATAAATCTAGTAAGAACATCTAAGGATCTTATTTGAAACATAACTGATTCTCATATAGGATACTGGTCTCGGAAGTCCAGGCAAACTTATCAAGAATAAATGAAGCTAATTAGATTTTGCCTTACAGTACAAATCAAAATGTTTTATAAAATTCTGACATATAATTAATACTGTCTACAAATAACATCAATTTCTGAGTATCAGTTACTTTGCCTTGCTTCCTCAAAAATGATGTAAACTAGCAAGATGTCTGAATCAGTTAAAAGTGAGGCCAAGAATAAAATATTCCAAGGATTTCTGACCACTCTATGCATTACTCAAAATAATTGCAAAGAAATTAGGTGGAAATACATAACCAATTATGCTAACCAAATTTATCTACATTAGGTCTCATAACAGCAATAATTAAGACCCCTATTACAGATACCAAAAGACCCAGACAAAATATAAACTACCTTGACAAGTTGACAAAGTGCCATTTCTTTCAGAAGGTGGTGTACTTGGACTGTTGAAATGATATGAAGTTCCCTGGTTCACGTCATTGTTTGTAAAATTCTTTGAATGGCATGTACAACAACACAACAATGGTACTTCAGCTTTTTTACTTAAGCCTTCATCCACTGGCTTCCCTAAAAATAAAATAACCTCTATTTATAATATTTCTAATTAAAAAAAACATGAATCTTCCTCTTCAGCTAGGGTGCGCAACCACCTTATTTTGTGCCCAGGATTGGGAGGTTTCCCAGGATTCAGAATTTCAGTTCTAAAACCAGGAAGGTACCTGGCAAATCTGGACAAGTTGGTCACGCATCCTGCAGCATCAAATTAGGACAGGTGAGACACACTTATGCCAGAAACATTTATAGAGAAGTTATCAACAATTTACATGATTTACAAAAATCTAATTAACAGTCAAAGATTAATAATGTAACAGAGGCACAACCACTCGAGTATTCATTTATATTGAGATATATTAAAACACCAAGTATACCTAAAGTATATTCTTAATTACTTATACTCTTAATTACTGCTTCTTCCCTAAATGAAAAATTTGAAAGTTCAATATAAAATAATAATGTAAACACATAACGTTAAATTACTCCCACATTATACTTCTATTTCAAAAAACATGTTTCATGATATCATTTCTGATACATGGATCAAAATACATTTTAAAGTCAATATTCAGCGCCTCCCTGGTGGCGCAGTGCTTGAGAGTCCGCCTGCCGATGCAGGGGACACAGGTTTGTGCCCCGGTCCGGGAAGATCCCACATGCCGCGGAGCGGCTGGGCCCGTGAGCCATGGCCGCTGAGCCTGCACGTCTGGAGCCTGTGCTCCGCAACGGGAGAGGCCACAACAGTGAGAGGCCCACGTACCGCAAAAAAATAAATAAATGAATAAATAAATAAATAAATAAAATAAAGTCAATATTCAAATTAAACAAGTAATTTTCAAAACTTAAATATAATACAAAATCGTAATAGTTCTGTGTGCCTACATTGTATAAATATACAATTCATAGGTATATAAAAGCTGAATAATTTATTTTATTTTCTATAAACAGTACTGACATTATTTTCCCATCTGCACTACGTAAATACTACTAATTTTATTTTCCAGAGTCTCCCATTAAAAATTTATTAACAGATAATCTCATTTTCCCCAAAGATAAACATCAGTAAGAAACAAAATGGACAACCAAAAGCTTATAAAATATCTACTCTTTATTTTTAATAGTCTTGCTAGTAGCACAACTATTTCTTTTCAAAAAACATATATATGTGTGTACATATATATACACACATACATACATACACATATACACCCATGGTTAACTTTAAAATCTCCTAATACTTTAGGACAGAGCCATCTAATTATGTAACTAAAATGTGGCCAATACTGTATTTCAGATTCATTATGTATATTAGATAGTCTTTCACAAAAGTAACTAGACATCTGCTAGCAAATAAAGCTATGGGAAATAATATGAATTCATAAAAACAATATTACAATAAACTTCTGTTTATCTGGCATCCAAACAAGTAGAAAGATCAACTAGAATTTTTCTTTATGTATTCCATTTTCTAATGTTGTGAGATAAGCAACTATATTAAAGGATTTACTCACAAAAAGCAATTATTTGTATTGATATGCTATATAATCATGACAGCCCCATCTCTTGCAACTTTTATATACAAATTATCATCTAATTATTTTCATAATTATTATTATGAAAACTAATAAAAATAAAATCTGAGATTCTTATATACATGCTGAATCATCAAATAAAGGACTATCTTATGTTCAAAATTATTTTAGGATTAACTGAACATATTTTGCTATATTGAAAGTCTTTTGGAAGATATGTAACTGATTATAAAGAAATATCTTAAAAGAGAATATTTAAATTAGCTAGAACATGGTTGAATCATTCTGGGTAAAAATTACTTTATTAGATTTTTTTCAGGTCCCAATAAGCAACCTGAAGACATCAACCAACTACTTACCACTAAGAGACTGCTGCCATGCTAAAGCAGAACAAAGTAAGGCTAGGCTTTTCCCACTCCCTGTGGGGCTCTCCAACAAACAATGCTGCTTACTATTTAATCCTCTGACAATCTATGGACACAAAAACAATTGAAAAAAATCAATAAACAACTTATTTCACTGAAGTCTCTCTCCATACAACAACAAGAAGTAAAGTTGCATGCACTTCAGAGAAAAGAGCAACAGCAGAAAGGAGAACTAGAATTTAGTGAAATCTAGACTTTATTCCTTTATATCTCTCCCTAAAATTCTGTTAGAGTTAAACCGTATCAAGAACAAAAGAAATGAAAAGCAATTTGTGCCTTACTTATGCAAGCACCATCATTTCTGTAAAACTAGAATACACTAATATCTTTGATGAAAACTTAACGGGGGATACTGTTGGTGGGAGTGTTACAACCACTCTGTGCAGAAATTAACAATTTCTAGTTAAGTTAATGATACCGAACTCCAGCAATCTAGTCCTATGTAAACACCCAAAACCTTTCCTACAGGAACACAAGGAAACATGTATAAGAAAGTTCATAGCAGCACAGTTTATAATTGCAAAAGAGTGTAAACAACCTAAATGTCTATCAAGAGGAAAATGGGAAAATATAGAATTCTGGTACATTCATAGAATGGAATACCATACAGCAATGAAAATGAGTCATCAATCAAGAGGGCTACATCTTAAAAATAATGTTAGACAAGGGAACAAGGTCGTGAGGAAAGGAGGGCTTGGTGTGCTGCTGCCATTTCTTCCGCCTTCAGTCTCTGCACCTTCCACAGGCTTCCAACAGCATTACATTGGGACAGAGCATCTGGAGGTTCACAACCTCTGTGGTCCACAGGAGTCACTATGAGGAGGGTCCAGGGAAGAATTTACCATTTTCAGTGGAAAACAAGGGGCGATTACTAGTTACAATGACTTTGTACTTCTGATCTGGATTTGTTTCTTCTTTCTTTATAGTAAGATACCAACTGCTCAAAAAATAATCCATGAAACAGATATGAAGAGGAGCATTTTAAGAGGTGCAATCTCTCTGAAAAAAGGATCCAACTCTTGAACTCAACATACTAGGTACGTCTATAAATAAACTTACAGCATAAATCCTTAAAAAATATGAAGAAGAATATTAATATTAAGTAAAAAAAAAAAAAAAATCAAGTTCTCGGGCTTCCCTGGTGGCACAGTGGTTGAGAGTCCGCGGGCCGATGCAGGGGACACAGGTTCGTGCCCCGGTACGGGAAGATCCCACATGCCGCGGAGCAGCTGGGCCCGTGAGCCATGGCCGCTGAGCCTGCGTGTCCGGAGCCTGTGCTCCGCAACGGGAGGGGCCACAACATTGAGAGGCCCGCGTACCGCAAAAAAAAAAAAAAAAAAAAATCAAGTTCTCCAGAGAGATAAGTATAATATCATATCATTGTGCAAAGTTATAAAAAAGTAAGTAAAGTATACACTATATTGTTTATGGATACATACATATGCAATAAAAGTATAAAAACATGGCTAGGAAAGAAAAATTCAGGATATTAGTTATCTTGTTACTCATAAACAAGGTATAAAGTAAATATGGCAAAATATTAAGATTTAACAAAGCTGGTAAGTTGGTTTACTCAAGTTTGTATATTAATTTTCTATATGATTTTAATATCTCAAAAAAATTATGGTGAAAAGTATAGTAGTCTGCATAAAAGATAGTAAATACAGGCAACCCTGGTGGCGCAGTGGTTGAGAGTCCGCCCGCCGACGCAGGGGACGCGGGTTCGTGCCCCGGACCGGGAAGATCCCACATGCTGTGGAGCGGCTGGGCCCGTGAGCCATGGCCGCTGAGCCTGCGCGTCCGGAGCCTGTGCTCCACAACAGGACAGGCCACAGCAGTGAGAAAAAAAAAAAAAATAGTAAATACTTTCTATTTCAAAGTAATTCAGTAAAGTAAACAGAAGTTCTAAATGAGCTGAGAACATTTTCAGGATGTTCTCCTTTACCTCCTAATCACAGACATATACAGTTTAGCAGCAATCAGTATTGTTTTTCCAAAGGTCAGATGTTCTTCAATGAACCCAGCAAATATTTTCAATCCATTTACTATCTGAGAAAATGTAGTCACAGACTCAATGTATGTTATGAATTATAAGCATCTGTACCTTAATAAAGACTTAAAATAACTGCTGAACAATACTTACAGAATTCATCATAGCAAGCTGTGATGGATAAGCTTTACAAGGAAAGTTAATCTTCACCCCACCAATTGTATACTCAGAACATACTGAAGACATCATGCTTTACTGTTTACTTCAGATTCCTAACTGCAACAGAAATAAAGTCAATACCGAAACAAAGCCATTCAAAGAAAAACAGATACCTAAGACTAGGACAGAAGTCTAGAAACAAAAATTGGAATTAATAAATGTATAAACAAAACAAATGGAAGTAAAAGGATTTCCTACTCTTATAAATCACAGTGGTTGAGAGCATGTCTTGGAATCTAACAAATCTGGATTTGCATCCTTACTCTGCCAAAGCTGTGGACCAGGAGTTAGGAAGCAGGTTCTACATCAGGTTCTGACAACAACTCGGATATGTCACCTTGATCATGTCTCTTCACTTCTCTAGACTGAGATCCTTATCCGTAAAAATCCGTAATTTAAAAATTGTTGTAAGGAAGAAAGTGCCTTGGCACATGGTAGGTGCTCAATAATTCTTACTTAAAGGTCAGTAGGATATAATGGAAAGATGATCTTTGAAGTAAGGCAAGCCTAAATTTGAATTCCACTGTGAATCTCACAGAGCCTGTTTCTTCATCTGTGAAGTAGAGATATCCACCTGATAGGGTTTTTATGAAAATTAGCCAGGCACTGACTTAAGAATTAAATAAGGTAATGTACAGAACGTGCCTCAACTCCAGCATCTGACACACAAGAAGTGATCTACTTTAATCCCCACTTCTTGTAAACCACCTTTTCTTAACCTAGGATCCACAGATGTAATTGAAAGACTGTGATCTCTTGATACTGCATGCAGAAGTTTCTGTGTATGACTGCATTTTTCTGGAGAGAAAGTCCAAAGACTTCTCATTCCCAGAAATATATCCTAAGGAAATAACTGAAAACTGAAGGAAAATGATATACACCGTTACCAACTGAAAAATTATTTGCAATGGCGAAAAAAAGGTAAATTCAATCTGGGGATGGAGAGATGGTTAAAATACCAACTCAACAGATTATGAAGCCAATAACAACCATCACCAAAGCTTACGTGTTCCCAAAGAATTTAAGAACCACTATGCTAAGGTCTTTTTCAGTTCTAACATTTTGTGTTTCTGTGAAGCTCTGAGAATGAAATTTGGTGGAATCTCACCCTAAATCTAAACCAACAGCTCAAGGCTGGCCTAGTAACTCAGATATAACCTAGAAACCAATCGACCCCCCGCCCCAGTTGCGGCTACAGACATCTCAAAATGGGGAAGCTTCTCCACACACTGAATAATAGACAAACCAAGATCAGACTCCCGCCGTCGCCCCCTCCGGCCCCGAGGTAACGCGGGGCCCGGAGCTAATAACAGGCCTCTGTTCCAAGGAGGTAAGCTGCAGTCTCCCCGCTCCCCAGGTTTTCTTCCTCACATTCCCTCCTCCTTCGGCAAGCTGGAATCCCCGAGGCCCTGGTGATCCAGTCAACCGACGGGCCTGCAAAGCGGGTGGACGAAAGCAGAAGGCACTCTCGTGGCCGACTTCGCGCCCTTCCCGCGAGACAGACTTGCCCGCCCTGAGGAAAACCCAAACAACGCCTACTGCACTCCCACTCACGGGGGAAAAGGAAGCTGAAACTGCGAACAACCACAGCGGAACCCCGGCAGAGAAGAAAGGTCCTATCCTCTCTTCCTCACCTGGCTGCAACTCCCGGGCCCGGTCGCGGGCTTGCGGCCGCTCTACCTTTTCTGCCCTTCAGCTCTCATCAGTCGCTTCCACAACACTCGAGCAGACGAATTCCCGCCTCCCACCCCCCTCGACTCCCAGCACCAATCGCCGGGCGAGCTCAGACAACCAATCACCCGCCAAGACGAGAAACCAAGCAACCAATCCTGGCTCGAGGTCAGGGGGCGCTCTGGCACCCAACGGAAGCCCCCGCAGTAAGAAAGGACCAAAGCTACTTGGCGGCACCGGAAGGCGATTGCCTCAAGAGTGATGGACTTCCGCAGAGCCCAGGGATTTAAAGGAAAAGAGCCTTCTCCGTTGGACTTTTTGAAACCGGTGATTTAATCCGTGCCTCAGTTTTCTTCGAAACTCTTAAGTCTCACATTTAAGGTCTGTAGACCAACGAAGAGGAAACACCGTTAAGCCGCGCCGAGTTCTCTCAGCATTCCTCAGGGGCACCCGATTCAAATTTCCGAACTTTCCGGAAGCCAGAGTATCAAAAAGACCCAGGAGGGAATTGCCAGACTGCTGAGTCAAATTAGGCGACAAGGTGCGATGACAGCTGGCTACAGAATCTCCTGATAGTCAAGGCTTTCACAGATACCACGTTCAACCAGAGAAACGCTCTCGAGGTCTCCAGTGCCTCCTTTAAGGCTTGTCAGCCTTCTGTCCCTCCTAAGACCAATTTATTCTTTGCCAAGTACACTTCAGTTTCTTCAAAGGTAGGGAGTTAACCATGATGTCGCAAAACTGTTGGGTTTCTTTTAAAACTGTAGCCTAAACTTGGCTCAAATACTAGTGCCCCCCAAAAGCAAAACCTGATGCAGTTTCTCACATCCCGAGAAACCAGTTTGGGACAGAGATTTGTTGCAGGTCGGAGCAGCAAAAGGCGAGTTGATTTGTTTGCCTCACTTTGTTGTACTATATCTTCCCCAAATGACAAAACGTACAATCATAAGAATAAATTATACCCTTTAATTTAGTAATCTCAGGCTCAGAAATTTATCCTAAAGAAGTAATCTAAAAGTAAGAAAAAGTAGTAGTACCTCAGTTGATAATAGTGCCCATTCTGTTCGGAAAAAAAATCATTAACTTCCCAGTCTAGTAGTAATAGGGAGATGGTTATATCAATTCAGGCATTCTGGAGCCAATAAAAAAATTACAAAAACCAAACAACTTGCAAAAAAATTCCATATAAAGTTAAATGAAAGAAAGCAGATGCCAAACTGGGTATTATGGAATTCCATTATGTGAAAATACATATGCATAAGCAAAGATGAAGGGAAAGTACAAAAAAATGAAATACTGGTAAGACTGCTACGGAGGATAATTTATAAAAACAAATCCTTAGGGCTTCCCGGGCTTCCCTGGTGGCGCAGCGGTTGAGAGTCCGCCTACCGATGCAGGGGACACGGGTTCGTGCCCCGGTCCGGGAAGCTCCCACATGCCGCGGAGCGGCTGGGCCCGTGAGCCATGGCCGCCGAGCCTGCGCGTGCGGAGCCTGTGTTCCGCAATGGGAGAGGCCACAACAGTGAGAGGCCCGCGTACCGCAAAAATAAATAAATAAATAAATCCTTAAAAATACCTTCAAATTATTATTCTGCTTTTACAATTTTTTTTAAATATCAAAATCTTTTAAGTAACTGCTCCAGGGTAACTACTCTGATTTTCCTCTCCTGAATTCCTAAGGCTCTCAACTGATTCTCACCTTGCATTGCCTTTTGATGTATGTAGCGTAACAAAAAGGGATACACCTAGTTTCTGGAGCCAGACAGTCCTGGATTCCAGTCCCTTGAACTGTTCCTTTCAGGTTAACAGTGGTGAAATGAAACACAAAAAACTGCAAGTTCATTTGATAAAGAATATGAATGTTTATAAACCAATATTCAAAATAGCTGCACACATCTGTTTTTCACTTGAATAAAAAAAATCACATTGTGACAAATGTTATAACCTTAACTTAAAATACATGAATATTAACACTAATATATTTACACATTTTATTTACATCATCAACAAACGTGATGAAAAACAGCATATGTTATTATTTTAACACAGCAAGTTTTGACCAGTCTTTGAAAATTGATCCAGGAATGTGCACTGCGTTTAGTCAGAAAACCTTTTCTGAATTCCTAGAGGTCACCTACTCACACAAGATATTCCAAAGCCTCAGTTTAAACAAAAGAAAAGAAAACGAAACAGGGGCAGTTGTACTTAATTTTAAAAGACTACAAAACTGCCTTGTTTAAAAAATGAAAATTCTTATAGTTTGTTAAGTGTATGCTTTTATTTTTTGCATCAAAATTACTTAATTGAATTTTAAGCATCTAATAAAAGTTATAAATACTCTCATCGATGAGACTGTGCACTTCATGATTTATTTCTTTTATAAGTGAAGAGGTCTCTTTCAAGTTGGGTGGGAAGGGGGGGTTCATTCAGGTATATCTCAGAAAGCAAAGAGAAGTACCTTCTACACTGGATACTTCATTAAGAAAAAAAATGAGGATTATGGGTTATCTGAATGCCTCTACCTAATCAATGGACATTCCTAAAAGAGGACTGCAAAATCCTTCCACAACACAGTGTTTTCCCCTTTTTAATTCTTCCTGTGGTCCAAACACTGTATATATTTTTGTACTTCAAAATCTTCTCGAATTATGATGTGAATTATAATCCTGATGACAAACCAAGAACTCTTTAATCCAGTGGGTTTTATTGCTCTAAACTTTGATTCGATACCAACGTATTTCCCTCCTCTGACCATTATAAAAATAAACTTTAAAAAAACTACATGAGACATCCTTTCAAGTTCTTCTCTACACAAAGATGTTTCTGTAAACACTTTTAAACCAGTATCTTAAAATTCCAAATTATTCAAGTATCTCTTTAAACATATGGCTTCATGTATTAGTAAAAATTGAAGCAAATATGTAAAATCTTAAAATCCTCATCTGTAATTCCATGAAAATCATTCACAAAAAGCTATTTGCCTTTTTTAAAGCCTTCTCAATACTATTTCTTGAGAAAAGGAATTCCATCTTGCATTACTCTTACTTGCATTGCAAGTTTTAGAGGTTTCTATTTGGGTATCTAAACTTCTAATTTTTCCTGAATTCTCCCTTCCCTCTTTCTCCCTCTCATCATTGCATCAATATACTCTGTTACTAGCTGACAGGTAAATACTAGGGCTACCCACAGACTTATTTTTATAAGAAATTAAATCAAAGGCATGGCAGTTTTTCTTCACTTCAAAAGCTTAATACAAGGCCATATTCACTTTCCAGTAATGAGTTTCTTAAATGTGCTCCCAACAGAAAAAGCTCAGCTGCTATAAAAAACATACCAGCAAAGTAGATCCAGAGAACTGCCAATCAAATACAAGCAAGCATAATTCTCAAGAGAGTTCTAAATTGTATATTCATGTTGAATTGAATCGTTTTAGTGATTCCAAGACGTTACTGTTCCCATTCAGTTTAGTTGTTATAAGATGAAAATTCATGTTGGGTATATGCAGCAAAACAGCTTCATTTTTTAGTTTTAAGTTTTTTTTTGTTTTTGTTTTTGTTTTAAATTCCACTAACACTCATGTTTATTATTTCAATTATTGTGCTTTCAATACAATGACAGAGCTGTACATCAGGATCCACGCTTCCAGTGTCCCTAGGTCCATTTTTGTAAGATGGATCTTTACAGATTCCAGACCATCCACTTGGTTTCTCCTTTATTTGTTGAAGGCCTAAAAACATAAGGAAAAATAAATAAGGCAAGAAATCTGGAAAGGATTTGGGCCTTTCTGTTTGAGATATTAAAACAACTCTTGAAAATAAGTTACTACTTACGCGTAATAATCGGATCAATGTCTCTTGTCTGAGTGGCAACATCAGAGGCACAGACTTGCCCTATTTGGATCAACAAAGACATAATATCCTCATACAGTGGAGGAAATGCTCGACAAAAAGAGACCAAACTTGGCAGAGTTGGCATGAAAAAAGCATATCGCTTAGCCTGTGTTAAAACTGTTAGAAAGAAATAAAACAGAAATTTTCATTTTACAGACACAAATTCAACATACATGACCTATACAATATACTAAGCACCATGCTCTGTGCTGAGGATACTAAGTTTTCTAAGACATGGCCAGCCCCTGCCTTCAGGGAGCTCATAATCTAGTAGTCAGCCATCATCCAACACATAAATGCTTATGTCCAAACACTGTGATAGGTGCACTGCATGCATTGTTTCATTTAATTCTCACAATCTTATGAATGAAAAAAGTATTTCTATGATACCTATTTAATATATGAGGAAACTCTTAAATAAACCTTAGAGAGATTAAGAAGCTTCATCAACTCCAGTTCGCAGTGGAGTTGGGATAGAACTCAGGCAGTGTAAGATCTTAACCACTGCAAATAATTATAACATGAAGTGAATACGATGGAAAGATAAATGAATAGATTATTATGGGAGCACTGAGAAAGATCATATGAAATTGACTAAGCCATAACTTTTAAAGGTTGAATTATAGTTCATATCTTTTAGTTTATTTTCATACCATTTTACTTAACAAACTAGAAGGTGGTTAAAATGTTAAGGTATGTTTTAGAACTTAAGGAAACAACTTATATATTTATCTCTTATTTATACAGATGATTATATTTTTCTGGAATTCTAAGCATTTGTAATAGATTGTAACTTGTTTTCTATTGACATAATTATATTCAGAAGGTAGACTTGATTTCCATTTGCAAAATGTGGAATGCTTAGTATATTTACTATAAATCTATATACAGTCATTCACAAAAATGAAAGATACAATTTGCCTACCTACTCATCTCCTCTACACTGTACATCCCATTTGTCATAGGAAAATTTTCAAAAAGAATAATTCAAAAGATGGCATAACTATTAGTGACACAGAAAACATGGTGTCACTAAATTCAGAAAAAATATGTACTACTTTATGTTAGAAATTTTTGTTATCGATGTCGGTTGGCTACACACCTGTTAGCAGAGTTCCCATGACATTGACAGCTAAGCGAGCCACACTGAGTGACTTTGGTAATGCATACTGGATACACAAGTGAGAAAGCAACTGGATAGCAAATATCTGTAACACAAAATCCAAATATTACATGTTTCTGAAGAAGGTCTCTAAGTATTAAAAATTGTAAAATGTTTTACATAACTAGCAAGATTAGAGCGAGATCAAAATTTTCCTAAAGTTCCAAAATGCTCATTACCTGTTTTTCAAGTTCTGGCTGTGCAATAAGCTCAGGTATGAAATCCAGACAGATGTGCATAGATGGAATACCTGCGACTGTCAGAGGCAAAAGTTCACATGGATAACCCTATCTCAACAAGAAAGGGGGAAAAAGTTAGAAATAAAATAGCTGCAAGTCAAATACAGATAAAAATATAAAGGAAGGTTTCACTTCCTTTATGTAACGGTTGCTCAGAAGGCTACAATGCCCTACATGTTTCCTGGCATTTCACCTCTCTGATGCACTAAAATACAAATAAATTATATGAACACTTTATTTGGCTGAAATCAAATTTTAAAAATCTGGATTTTTCTCCATGTTGCAAAGGACCATGATCATTTGCGTGACCTCCAGTTTCTAAATGGTCCCTATTAATTTAGTACTTCAAAACTACCCTCAAAATAAAGTTCAACCATAAAGAATCATTCTTTGAAACCAGACCTGAAAGTGAACAAGCTTAGCAATGTTGGGATCCGCAATGTACATTTGGTGCAAAAGACAACAGATAAGGCACTGAACTTCTCGAAGGTTACAGAGCAAATTGTCTTCTCCTTCCTCCATCCCCCTAGTTGGAGTGCTGGCAGTAATACCGCTTTGAACATTCCTTAGCAAGCTGTCTGGACTGACATCCTTTGCCTTCTCATCTTCAGTAGGTAAGCAAATCTCCAAGAGAATCTGGACAGCTGCACTATCCTACAAGCAAATAAAACACAGTGAATTTAAGAAGTTTCTGAGACGTTTGTTTGAAAACCAAATCTGATTTTGTTTTCACATGAACACGTGATAAAAATAACTGTTTCTTTAAAAAACAAAAAGCAAAGAGGTACTTCTAAGAGAAAAAGTGAACAATCTATAGGCCAGTGGTTCTCATCTTTTTCAGGGCCATGAACCCTTTTAAGAATCTGAAGAAAACTGTATACCCTCTCAGCATAAAAATTAACATATGTAAACAAAGCAACATATGGCATAATTTCAGAGTGGTCACACATCTCTAAGGCAGATACATGAACTCGAGTTTAAGAACATCTACTACAAGAGTATTCTAATTCAGTGTCATCCAAAACAGGCCCTGGGGCAAAAAATGACTTCTACTGGAATCTCCTTCCCTTCCTCTTAAATTCCTACTTCTCCCAGGATCCTATCTTGTATTCCCCTCTTTTTCTCACCTCTGAAGATGGTGGTTAATAATTAATGCTTAAAAGTCACTCCCCAAAGTTCTTTTTCCTTTTAATTTGAAGACAGGCTCTTTAAGGCTCTGGAAAGATTATTCTGCCTTACCATCCATTCCAACTGTAAAACTCATTATTGCTCAGTCTACAAGCTTGAGTGCCATTTCACAGAAAAGTAGTTTCTTGAGGGGTGATCTACTTAATGCCCCTGCCTATAAAGGAGAGCTATAATCACTCGCATCTAGCAGGAAGAAGGAAAAAGAAAATGAATACATAACATGCATCTCTGAACGACTGCCACTGCCTGGGATAGAAGAAAACAATTACTCCATCTACCTGTTTAATAACTTAATTAGAAACTAAGGTTAGCCTTACATTATAATCATTTATAAAGTAAACTTTAGTTTATAATCATTCTTGACGGTTTTGGGGTTGTTACTGTTTTATGTTTGTTTTATAGACTCTGGAGCCAGCCTCCCCAAGCTTGAATCCCAGCTTCCCCACTTAACTAAATGTATAACCTTGAGCAAGTCACTTAGCCTCTCTGGATCTCATTTTCCTAATCTGTAAAAATGGAGATAATACTCCATACCTCATAGGTTGGTTGTAAAGAGTAAATGAGTTAATATACATAAAAACCTCAAAATAGCACCCACCATATAATAAGCATTATATAAATGGTAGCTATTACCATCCTCAATCCCTTATCTGAAACTCTGAGGGTCAGATTTATTTTAGAACTCAGATGTTTTTTTTTCTGTAATATTATATAACACCTCCAGCAGGGACTAAGGCAGTACCTTGTAATCAAATGTATTAATATTTCTGCAACAAAACATACCAACATTCACATTAGGTGGGACAAAGGCCATAAATAGCTTCACGTTAATTCAGGTCAAGTTTTGACACAAACGAGGTCACATCAGGTCAGGTTTTTCTGCCAACTGAATTACCAAAAAAAATGCCTCAGTTTTCATAGCTTTTCGGATTTCTGTATTACAGATAAGGGATTGTGGACCTATATTATTACTCTAATTCCCCTTATTGCCAATGAAAAGATTTCAGAAAATATATTTCAAACTAAGAAAACATTTCTACTTTGAAGACCTCAAATTGCTTAACATTCAATCATCTTGCATGTCCTGCATTAGTCAAAAATTACTACCTAAGGCTGCAGTAAATTCTATATTGTTACAAAACTTTTCTAAATATAAACTTTAACTACTTGTGTTGTTATAGTATTTATCACTGCCTGACATTTTATTATATATATATATATATATATATGTGTATATATATATATATATATATATATATACACACACACTTCTTGTCTGTCTCCACCATTTGATTTTTTTCCACCATTTGATTTTTTTCCACCATTTGATTTTAAGAGTCTTATATTTTGTTAAAATATAAATCTCACTAAAATGGCTATTAAATAAAGTCATGAAGATTATTCCTGAATTTAATAATTCAGAAGCAAAGGTAACACCATTATAATATACCTTCTGTAATAAAAGGAATGTATAATATGTCACCATTGTATATAGAAGGCCAGCTATTTAACTGATTATATTAACAGGAAAGCCCTTGGCCTTTTTGACTAAATTTTACTTTATTACCTGAGCAGCCAGTAATGCATTTTTCAATTCCTCTCTGGTAACTTCTGGGCCATCAGTCTGTCCAACTAAACCTATTGTATTATTCTGAGAAAGCCTATCTTGCTCTGCTGTTTCCTTCAGATGAGCACTAAGGTAGGCTTTGGATGCCAGAAGATATCCATTCAACATATGTAGAGTGATATCCATCAGTGGGGGGCATCTAAACACAGAAAGAAGAAAAGAAAAATACGTGAGAAAAAATATAAATTTATAAATTAGTCAGAACATGGTCAATCAAGTTGAATAATTAGAAAAACCTGAACAGTACCTGAAAACATTAAAAGAGAAGTAACTTTTCCCACCAAAATATTCATTCTCAAAAATGAAAGCTTAATATATATATATAATTCTCTGTATTTCAAGACTGTATGAACAGTATCATCTATTTCATCCTATCAACTAAAATCAAATATAATATATACCCTAGAAAAAAGGCATCCCTTTTTACAAAAAATGGCACTACCATTAAATCTCTCAGATATGAGCCTGCAAGGCAGCTGTCCTCAAAGACAAATAGTCTAGGGACTTCCCTGGTGGTCCAGTGGTTAAGACTCCACTCTGCCAATGCAGGGGGCATGGGTTTCCATCCCTGGTCAGGGAACTAAGATCCCGCATGCCCCACAGCATAGTCAAAACAAAACAAAACAAAAAATGAATACAGTTATTCATTCCTCAAAAACTGTTATAGGGCTTCCCTGGTGGCACAGTGGTTGAGAGTCCGCCTGCCGATGCAGGGGACGTGGGTTTGTGCCCTGGTCCGGGAAGATCCCACATGCCGCGGAGCAGCTGGGCCCGTGAGCCATGGCCGCTGAGCCTGCGCATCCGGAGCCTGTGCTCCGCAACGGGAGAGTCCACAACAGTGAGAGGCCTGCGTACCGCAAAAAAAAAAAAAAAAAAAAAAAAAAAATTTGTTATAAATTAAATTTAAATGAGATCATAGATATAAGAATTAAATGTAAAAAAGGAAACCAAAAAAGATAAATCAGTAACCACTAAAATATTAAAAGCCAAGCCCTTAGAAAAACCTGACAATGCCACTTCCCAGCCTATCACAGACTGAGTATGTGTGCATAAACAGGCAGTACAGCTTTGGTTTTTAACTGTGAAGCACTGGAAATGTCAATATTTTTTCTGAAATGTTCAAATTTTCTACAGTAAACATGCATGTATTAATAGTGGAAAAAAAAATGTCAGTGGTTAAATAAACCATGGCAATATTCCCAAAACTGAAGATAAGAATCACCTGGAGTATTTAAAAAAAAAAAAAAAAAAATCCTAAACTCCACCAGACATTCTGAATCAGAGTTTGTAGAGGCCTGTATATATGGAATACTATGTAGCAGTTAAAACAATGAGATGGAACTATGCATACTAACATGGAAAACATGTCCAGAATGGTAAGTTTATTAAAAAAAGAACAAAATAGAGCCTACCAAAAACCACTTACATTTTTTAACATCACCCGAAACAAAAAAGTAAATATTTGTTTATAAATTTGTAGATACATAGAAAGTGAAGCGACATACACACCATTATGACAATAAAGTTTCCTCTGGAGATGGAACTGGTATTGGTCAATAGTTCAAAGAGGAACTTTGCTTTAAAAATGGCAGCAGGGTAGATATGAGAGAACAAGACTTTTCACTGTACACCTTTTCCTTGTTAATCTTCTTGTTTGTGCATTTATTAATGTATATAATGAAAACTTTCATGCACACATCAAAAAGGGAATATTATAATGAACCTCTAAGAACTCATCACCCAGCAGCAACAGTTATCAACACATCGTTAGTCTTATTTCACCCATACCCCACCATCACCACTGGTTAGTTCAAAGCAAATCCAAAATGTCACATCTTTTCATATTGTTTGACATTTTTAAAAACCACCTAAATGATCACTTAGAAAAAATCAAATTTTAAAAAATGAACAAAATTAAAGGCAAAACAATAGAACAATAAAAAACTGCACTGTATATACAAAAAGCTGATACCCTTTATACATAAAGAGCTCTTTAAATCAAAAAAGGTAAGCATTCTAATAGAAAGCTAGGCTAAATATAAAGAAGAAATACCAATAACCAATAAGTATGTTAAAATTTAATTCAATCTAAGAAAAATATAAATTAAAATGGGAATCGATTTTTCACTTATCAAATTGGAAAAATTATATAAAACTGTGTAGGAAAGTGTACAATATCAAACATCACTATAGGAATGTAAACAGGTTCAGCCATTCTGAGTGGCAGAATGAAAACATGAATCAAAGGACTTAAAAATGAGCATGTTCCTTCTGCCTCAATAATTCCACTTTTTAAGAATCATTTCTAAGAAAATACTCAGTACACAGTAGTTACCACAACACTGTCAATAATGACAAAAAATGGAAATAAACAAAATATCCAAAAATAGGGAACTGAATTAAGCGTAGCATGTCTATGTGGAATACTACGTAGCCAATTAACATAAGAATATCTATTAACATGAGAAAAAGTTCACAAGTTGTTAAGTGAAAGACCTAGGCCACAAAAACATTTCATACATTATGATAGCATAATTTAACAGCCTCCTGAACAACTGCGGGTGATTTAGGTGAAAGGTTACCTACTTAAGTGGATTTTTAACACTGATAAATTGTTTTAGAAATGGCTCTTCTCTAGAAGTGTTATTTACTGTTGTTTTCTTTTTATTAAATAGATACTTAATGTCATTTATACTATTTATTCTTCTGATTCCTCTTCCCTCTGAGACCATGATCTCACCAAACCATATCTGGCTGATTCAGTAGATTTTGCCACTTCAAGAATTTCATCCCCAGGGTTAAAGACAGATGAGTATGTTACTGTGTCCTAGTTAGTCTTCTTTACTCCAGTTTCTTTCCCCTCTGAACTATCTAGTGTGAACCTTCTCTTTGTAAGTTACCACCTAAATGACCTCTTCAGCCTAACATTCAAGGCCCTCCATAGCCTGACCTTAACCTAACATTCTAACTCTAAAGTGTGTTCTCAAAAACTAAGCCTTCCACTCAAGCCTTTTTCACTCTTGCTTTTACACTTTTGCTCACACTATTCTTTTTCTCACAATACCTTCTTTGACCTCTTATGCCCCATCATTACAGTATCTGTTCATCTAAACCCTATTTCTATACTTCAAAATACTACTCAAGTCTCACTTCCTCCTGAGACTTTTAACACCATTCATTTACTGTACCATTCATCTGCATACGACCATATTATTTAACTTTTCAGGTATTTATCTTATTTCCCGATACAACTGATAATCACTTTAAAGGCAGACCCCCTCAACTTTTATATCTTTGTTACTATTTAGCTTAGCAACTAGAAATTCAAATATTAATGATGTGAATTAACTAATCCCACCTCTTGAGGTGAAGCTACTTCAAAGCAACTGATTAAGTTAAGCAATTGGCAAGGAAGTATAGACAAATGTGGAATCAATAAAGCTAACATCACAATTAAGGATTCCAAAAAGATCACAATTTTAATGCATGTAATGATTCATAATAAACCGGTTTTTTAAAAGCTTTTTTCAACAATGCTATGAGAAATGGTATCATTTTTCACTACTTGACTCTGAGAGAAAGAACAGCCACTATTGAGGGCTGCCAAAACCAAAGATGACATTTTGTTAAGGCTAGGTTTATTAATCACATATTAAACTGAAGTTCATGAATATAGACAACCAAAAAAAAATCCAAAAACCTCACAGGTCATACTGCCAAGTTACCTGCAAGAACACGAAGATATAGGTTTAAACTGAATTTCTTCAATTTCCTTTGACTCTCCAAAGCATAACTCTATAGTAAAAACAAACTCAAATGACACATACCTGTACACCCTCTGATCACATCTTAGCACAATGAGAGGATCTATCATCAGATCATTCTGAGTATACTTTTGCTGTCGTACAAACTTTATTGACGGTTGAAGTGCATTAACTGTCATTACCCACAGCCTGATGAGAAAATAATCATGTGTTCAAAAACAGCTATATCATAATTGAAACCTGTAGCCACCATCCAGTTCTTTTTATCTTAGAAAGATAAAGTCAGGAAAAAAATTAGAGAATAGGTGTAAATGAACCTGGAAAAATTAAAAACTATAGAAATCTAACCTATTATTATGTTTCTAAAACAAATGAAGATAAAACAATAAACAAAAGTAGTTTCCAAAATCTTCAGTTGTAAGGGAATAATCATGGCATATAAAATCAGAATTTGAATTAAAACCTCAGTTATATCATACTTGCTATATGACTCTGTGTAGGTCATGCAACCTCTCTGAACTGTTTCCTCCTCTGTAAAATATTAATATAATACCTATAAATGAAATGATATCCACCAAAGCACTTTGAAACTGTAACTGGCCCCATAAATTATTGTTCTACATTTATCATCACACAATCTAAATATGAGATGCCACTTTGAGATTAAACATCAATAGACTATAAAAGTGGTTACTAACCTGACTACACATCAGAATTACTGAAGAATATGCCAATATGTAGGGTATCTGACCTCTTACAGTGAAGCCCAGGAGTCCACCAACCCCACCTCACACACAGAGCTTGCCCACTCTTAAATGAGTGGATAGCCAACAATCATCAGACATTTAAAGAAAGTTTCTACTTTGAAAAAGATTAAAATATACAAACAGAAAGAAAGAATGCCAAAGAAACAGAGAATACAGAGATGAGAAGAAAAAAAAAACTCTTAAACCTACAATTAATTTCCTTAAAGGATAGAATATTTCGTATATGAAACAAGAATAGGAGGCATTTATAGATTCTCAGATAAGAGCTCTTAGAAATTAAGACTATAACAGAAATATTTTAAATTCAAAGGAAAGATCAGAAGATAACATAGAGGAAATATCCAGCAAATGTACATAAAAGAGAAATTTAAAAATAGAGGAGAAAGAAGGAGAAAATCAGAGTAAGTTCAAGAGGTTTAAAATCCAAATTGCAAAAAGTTCCAGAAAACAGAGGGAAAGAAATTACTGAAGAAAAAAGAAAAATACAAGAAACTGTCCTAGAAGTAAAGACATCAGCATTAGTCCCCCGACGAAAAAAAAGGCCAAACAAGTGCCCAGCACCATGAATTAAAAAAGACCCAAACCAAAATGTATCATCATGAAATTTCAGAAGCAATGAAAAAGAACCTAAAACTTTTAAGAGAAAAAAAAAAATGGTCACATACAAAGGATTGGGAATTGGTATAAGACTAGATTACTCAAAAGCAATCAGGAAAGCTCTAATTACTTCAATAGAATACAGCTTTCAAATTGCTAAGAGGGGGGCTTCCCTGGTGGCACAGTGGTTGAGAGTCTGCCTGCCGATGCAGAGGACACAGGTTCGTGCCCCGGTCTGGGAAGATCCCACACGCCGCGGAGCGGCTGGGCCTGTGAGCCATGGCCGCTGGGCCTGCGCATCCGGAGCCTGTGCTCCGCACTGGGAGAGGCCACAGCAGTGAGAGGATGGTGTACTGAAAAAAAAAAAAAATTGCTAAGCAGAAAAAAAAGCTAGAATTCTACACCTAGCCTAATATCAATCACATGTGAGGGGAAGAATAAAATCCTTTTCACATATGAAAGCCTAAAAAAAAAAAAAAAAATCACAGACATCTTTCCCAGGAAGCAACTTGAGCGTTAGTACCACTACAAATAAGGAACTAAATCAAGAAAGAGAGGGCTTCCCTGGTGGCGCAGTGGTTGGGAGTCCGCCTGCCGATGCGAGGAACGCAGGTTCGTGCCCCGGTCCGGGAAGCTCCCACATGCCACAGAGCGACTGGGCCCGTGAGCCATGGCCGCTGAGCCTGCGCGTCCGGAGCCTGTGCTCCACAGCGAGAGAGACCACAACACTGAGAGGCCTGCGTACCGCAAAAAAAAAAAAAAAAAAGAAAAACATGGACTCAAACCAAGAGACAAAACAATTCCAGATGGCTACTGTGAATGTCCCAGATTGAAACATAAGGGTGGAAAGATCTGAAAGGAAGATTTCCAAGGAATAATATGTTACCTGATGTGTTAACAACTAACTAATGTACGTTTCCACTCAATAAATAATAGAGTTTGAGAGTGAATTGGCTATTGATACAAAAAAAACCTGAACAGATGGAAAAGAGGCAAAACAACTCAGGGTTTGTACATGGGGTATGAAGGAGGGCAGTTGTTTAAGAGAGAAATTGTAATCAAAGGATATCATATACATCAACTATAAATAACACTTATGTAGTCATAATAATATGCACACTGACTATTTCTTTAACCAAAAATTCTGATATAACTGTGTTGGGAGAAATGGAGGAAGGGAGAATATATGGAAGAAGAGGGACTCACAGGGGAAGCAAGTAAGAGTGCTAAATCTTCATCTTCAAAATATGAAGGATTTTGTAGGAAGTCAAAAGATAATTTCTAAATTGGAAAGTCAGGAAATCATAGTAATTATAAGCATATGATTGAGATACATGGTGGGACATAAATGCCACAATTAAAAGATAAAGGAGCTGAGAATAATTGTCTCTGAGGATCAATAGTCTAAACTGGGAAGGTGGGGGCAGACCTTATACGCTATTTAACTTATGTGCATTTATTAATTTGATATAAGTAAAAATCAAACTTATAAAGTATAAATATGGGGCTTCCCTGGTGGCACAGTGGTTGAGAGTCCACCTGCCGATGCAGGGGACGCGGGTTCGTGCCCCGGTCCGGGAGGATCCCACGTGCCGCGGAGCGGCTGGGCCCATGAGCCATGGCCGCTGGGCCTGCGCATCTGGAGCCTGTGCTCCGCAACGGGAGAGGCCACAACAGTGAGAGGCCCGCGTACGGCAAAAAAAAAAAAAAAAAAAAAAAAAATAGTATAAATATTCCCAGACCTACTGAATCAGAATCTCAGGTAAGTCCAGCCCAGTATTTGTTTCTAGAGCAGACCAAGTGTTTTTGATGCAATCTATGGAACGGCAGAGACCCATTTGACTAAAGACAAAAAACTGAATCCAGCGTTCCACTCTGACTTAATTGGCATCGGTTACAACTTGGGGATCAGGAGTTTTAAAAGCTCTCCAGGTGATTTTAATGTACAGCAAAATTTGGAGCCACTGCAATGATTCAAGACACAATGGTAATCTAAATCACAATTAGCCACAAACGACTCTACATGAGAACTGCCTTTTAAAGAACTTGATCTCAAGTTGGAAATACTTGAAGGTTTCTCTCTGTTTAAGATAGAGTTTATTCTTTTCCTTAAAGTTATAACAACTCTTTAATTAGTGGTCTTCAGAAAGGATTTATATTGTCAAAAAGCTTTTTTTTTAAATTTTTTTCAACATTTAAGTTATTGTATACAATCACTGCTATACACTTATCTATTACATGTAACAATACACTGAAATTACCTTCTAGGCATCACAGTATTAAGAACCATCCATAGTTTATTGACCGTTTGAAGAATTCTCCTCGGAACCCCTGAATTCAACAGCTGATTCATATTGGATGTTAATACTTCTGCATATGGTATAAGTTCACTGGCAGAGAGTAGAGTCAAGTGTTCTAGAATCTGCATCACTTGTGTGTGACTTACTGGGACAGCTGAAAATGCTAAAAGGAAAACTTCACAGTCATAATCTAAATACTATACAGCTTACCAAATAGGAAGTAATATTGCTCTATCAAACTATAGGCGAAACAAATCAAGAAAACAATATTGTTTTAAAAAAAGTAAAACTTTCCATTCTAGTCATAGTTGTGGGTATACTTAAAATTAGGTCCTTAAGAAAAATTCATGTTAAGGTGCAGTTATTTCATAAAGAACAAAAAATATCTCATTTTAAAAAATCACATTAGTGAGAGTGACCCAAAGACAATGATTCACACTGATTTAAAAAATTGACTGAAACATGAAAATATACTGAACTATCGCTCTTGGTATTAACATTCATTTGAAAAATTCAAACTTCTTGACACCTTCCTTCGGGTAGCCCTTTATGGGCTGTAAGCAGCTGTTAGTAAAAAATAGCTAGAACCGTGCTCCTTCAATAGAATAGTCACTAACCACTTCTGGCTACTGAGCACTTGAAATGCAGCTAGTCCAAAATGAGATGTGCTGTAAGTATAAAATACATAGACTTAGTATGAAAAAACAGTAAAATATCTAACAGTCTTTTTATATTGATTATGTGATGAAATCATAATATATTAGATATACTGGGTTATACAAAATAATTATTTAAATTAATTTGCCTTTTTTTTACTTTTTTAATGTGGCAATATAGAGAAAGTTTAAAATTGTACGTGTGGCTCACATCATATTTCTATTTGAAAGGGCTGATCTAGCTTATTATGCATTAACAGCAGATACATTGTTCTATTCCACAGCACTTAATTCTGACCAGTTTTAGGACTTTCCTAAAACCACATGACCTGTTTAGTGATATAATGTACAACCTATGAGGAAACAGATGCAAGCATGTCAGAAAAAAATGGTAAAAAATCCTTAAACCCAAAGAGAATTACTTTAAATATATTCACCAAAACTCTGTTATCTCTCCAGGAAAATTCTGCGTGATTTTAAGATTTCCACAGGCCTAACACCTCTGTGTACTACTAAAGGGGTAAAAGGCATACCAATTTATTATACCTTCTTGAAGTTGTTTAGGAGAGTGGTTTTTGGCATTACTAGTCAGGAGCATTCGTCTTAACAGGGCATCAGTCCCTGTGATTTCTTCTTCACAGATCCAATCATCCACAATGCATAAATGTGGGTAGTTAGTTGCAAGGAGACGAAGTAAAGCAGAATGCAACCCTTGAAAATTTAAAAGAAGTCAATTGGATTCTTTATTCTTAAACAGCAAAATCTTCTCTCTCTTCTTTCCCCTCTCTCTTCTCCCTTTCATTTACAGCAAGCCAAAGGCATCTGCCCTTCTTATGCATGTATACTACAGCTTAAGAACTTCTGTTCAGTAGTTCAGCCAGGGAATCTGCTTAAAGATCACCAGGTGAACTGATACACAGGAAGCTGGAAGCCACTACTTTTGTCAAAAGTTCTCAAGCTTTCTTCCACCCTATCCCAGCATAAAAGTCTCCCATCAGGAAAATCTGTTTGACATAGCAGTAGTTCAAGAGTTGAGTGGGGAGGAGAAAAAGAGAAGGGAAAAAACTGCTCATTTCAGGGAGATCATAAATGGTTTGAAAAAGGCCTCACTCAGAAATTCTGATAGGCTTGGTAATTCCCTGGCGGTCCAGTAGTTAGGATGCCGCACTTCCACTGCAGGCGGCACGGGTTTGATCCCTGGTCGGGGAACTAGGCTCCCGCATGGCAAGCGGCGCGGCCAAAACATAAATAAATAAAAATTTTTAAAGATTTTAAAAGAAGAAATTCTGATAGGCTTCTGTAGGAGAACATGTCCTCTCCTCCAGCCCAGTTGAGAATCATTGCTATAGATGAGTAAAATTAAAGTTGCCCAACTTGAGTACCTAAATGTACACTTTATGTGCATTTCCTCATTTCACCCTAACATTCCTACAAGGTAAGCAATATTGTCTCAATCTACTATGAGGAAACAGGCTGAAAGATATTTATTAACGTTCCCAAAGTCACACAGCTATGTCACCCAACCCAAGCAGTACTGACGATACCCACAAGAGGGTGTAATTGTCTTCTTTCAAGAAGGGTTAAGGAAGCTCAAAAGGATCGGGAAACCCTCCTTTGACTAAATCTAAGTCTTGTTTCTAATCTTTTGCTTACAGCACAGTTAGACTACTCATTATTATTATTGTGTAATATTAATAATGAGAAAATAAATGATGATACTGTAAAAATGCCTATTTAGATATATGAAGCGCCACTATGTTATTTACCTAATAAATGCCGCTGCTACTAAACAATTATTATCATCATCTCCAAAGGTGCAAGAGTTAGCAGTAAAAGTATCAGTAGTAATAAAAGTATGTTAGATCCAATCACCCCCTTATTATGCAACTTAGATCAAATCAAACCACTGCTTAGTCCCAAGAGGGTTAAGTATCTGTTTCCTTTCTCATAGAAACTGCTTAAAATAAATGCTTCTGTTTGAAAAGGCACTGTAACAATCAAAAGTGGTATTAAATTTAAGGCACAAGTACATGTGTAGTCAAGACTTTCCCAAAACAGTCACAAAAATGACTGCTTACAATAGTGCAAATTCATCTACACTTCATAATCTTTTCAGTAAAACATGTTGGTTGCCAAAAGCTGCCAAATATAACACCATTTCTCTAGAAAGAGATAATGCAAAGATTTAATAAATAAATGCAGACATCTGGCTAAAGATGACAAAAGCAAGCTCACATTCATCCTGGAAACCAACCGTAACAAAGACAGAAAAAGAAAATCCCCAGCTTCAAAAAAACAAACCAAGAAGAAAAAAACAAACAACCCACACATTCAAACATTATAAAAAGGTGTTAATTTAAGAAAAAATTTGAATTTCAAAAAATAGTACTATATTTCTATTTGACAGTTTTACAGTAAAAATATTATAGTAATTCCATGCTAAGGAATGTTATGGAGCAATTAAAAACAATAAGGTAGATCTAGATGAAGTGACATGATAAGATTTCCAAGGCTCAAAGAGAAAAAAGGAAATCTCAGAAGAGATAGGGTATAATACCATTTAAAGTTTAAAAAAAGAATGTTTTACTTGTGTGTGTATCTATTAGCTTCAACCATATGAAACTGCATTTTTGGAGGTCAAAAATAGTTGAATACCTGTAGTTTCATATGATTCACCCTATAGAAAGGAATATCTGAAATTACACACCAAAATGAAACTAAGGCCTTGGGGATGAGGAGCGGTTTGCAGGGAGTAAGACAGCAAGGGAGGTAAAGAGGAATTTCACTCTTGAATTGGGCTTTAAACATTGAGTACCTATTACACTTTATAACATCATAAACGGTAGGTACTTTTTAACAATAAACGTTAGCAGTAAAAAGCAAATAAAACAAATACCTCCCAACTCCTGCTGCAGTCCTTGAGCCTGTCGAATAAGAAATTTGATGGGAATCTGATCCATTAAAGACGATGAATATGATTTGGGCTTTCTTTGCATGGCAGCTGTCAGTCAAAGATTAAAAAATGTAAGATAGTGTCAGAAACAATAGAAATTTTAACCTTCAACACAAATGGGAATAAACACAATGTCAAATTACTTTTAATTCACTTAATCTGTGAATATAGTTCACAAAAGATGAAGAATCACTACCAAAATAATGAATACACAGGACGAGCAAGAACATACTTAAGGGCAATATCTTGGAAAATGCCCCGAAACTGAAACTAGGGGGAAGAAAAATCATGAGTGAGAGAAGCCACCTGCAGAAGTGCCCTGCACTAGAAAACAACAACAACAAAAACACCCAAACCTGAGAAGTCAGTCAAGACTCTCCCAAATCTAATTAGGAAGACCAAATGCAGTCAGGCCAGCATGGCTTAAAGCCTCATGATGCCAACAGCCTTAATTTAATCATATTATGTATTAGTGGTGACTCTTTTTGATGAAAGTTGGGAAATATGAATGACTTCCTTCTCTCACAACTTCTACCTTCAACTAACAAGTACACGCTTTTTTTTTATTTAAACAAATCCATCTTAATTTCTGTTCTTTTTCTGCTATCCTAAATCAGTGCCTCCTCATCATTTATTTAAATAACTATTACGGCTCAATTTCCCAGACTCCAGTTTCTCTGGTCTTTGATCCATCCTTCACAATGCTGCCATAGTCCTCTTATTTAAACTGAGATTTGGCCAGATCACATGTCTCTGGCTCCATGCTCAGAAACCTTCCATGGATTCCCAGATCCCACAGAGTAAAGGTCCTTGCAAATCAACGCTATCTTTCTTTGTCTCATCTCCAACATATGCTATATGCCTGACACCCTCATCTCATTCCAAGGTACTTTGCTTGTACACAACAAAACTATATGAGCATCTCAACCAGGGTGTCCATAGTTTGAAAAATCATTTCCAACATACTTTTTCTTTTCCAAATACAAACCACACAGTGTAAAGCTCAACAAATTTTTATTGAAGATAAAAAGCATATGAGTTCAAGCGTTAGAATAAAGGTTGAGAATCATTGCCTAAACAGACCATATACCTCTTAGATATAATCCCCCTTGTAAATTAATAAATTAGCATCCCAGTTTTCCACACAAATCTTTTATGAACTGAGTAAGAATGTATCTCAAAACACAGTTAAAAAAAAAACATAGCTTCCAGTGACAGTCAAATTCTAGTCCCAACACCATCCAGATTGAAAAGGAAGAAGTAAAACTGTCACCATTTGCAGATATGGTATTATACAGAAAACCTTAAAGACTCTATCAAAAAACTGTTAGAACTCAAAAAAAAAAAAAGGTGGTAAAAGCGACAAGTGTTTCAGCCCACATAAGTGACTCTCATGCAAACGCTGAGATGAATACGTGGGACCTCTATAGTAAGATGAGGGAGCTAGCATTTAAGGAGCACCTTAGGGTACATGGCTTTGTGCCAGAACCAAATAATTTCCTAAAGAGTGAAGTAGAGTTGGTTGGTAAATGAGTGGCTGAGGAGGCTTTTCTGGATGTCAAAGTTCCATAAAGGTAACAAGAATAAAAAAAAAAAGAAAGAAAAAACCTGTTAAAATTAATAACCAAATTCAGTAAAGTTGCAAGATATAAAATCAATACACAAAAATCTGTTGTGTTTCTAATACACCAATAACAAACAATCAGAAAGAGAAATTAAGAAATCAACCCCATTTGGGGATATATGTATACGTACAGCTGATTCACTTTGTTATAGAGCAGAAACTAACACACCACTGTAAAGCAATTATACTCCAATACAGATGTTAAAAAAAAAAAAAAGAAATCAACCCCATTTACAACTGCATCAAAAAGAATAAAACACCTACGAATAAATGTAATCAAGGAGGTGAAAGACCTATATACTGAAAACTACAAGACATTAATGAAAGAAATTGAAGATAAAAATACATGAAAAAAGAGGAAACTAGACCACTATCTTACACCACACACAAAAATGAACTCAAAATGGATTAAAGACTTGAACCTAAGACCAGAAACCATATAACTCTCAGAAGAAAACACAGGTGCTAAGCTCCCGGACACAGGTCTTGGCTGATTTTTTTTGAATCTGACACCGAAAGCAAAACCAACAAAAGCAAAATAAACAAGTGGGACTACTTTCAAACTACAAAGCTTCAGAACAGCAAAGGAAACCATCAATAAAATGAAAAGGCAACCTACTAAACGGGAGAAAATATTTGCAAATCATATGTCTGATATGGGGCTAATATGCAAAATATATAAAAAAACTCATATAACTCAAGAGCAAAAAACCAAACAATCCAATTTAAAAATGGGCAGAAGGGGACTTCCCTGGTGGCACCGTGGTTAAGAATCCGCCTGCCAATGCAGGGGACATGGTTTGATCCCTGGTCCGGGAAGGTCCCACATGCTGCGGAGCAACAAAGCCCATGCGTCACAACTACTGAGCCTGCGCTCTAGTGCCTGCAAGCCACAACTATTGAGCGCGCCTGCCACAACTACTGAAGCCCGCACGCCTAGAGCCCATGCTCTGCAACGAGAAGCCACCACAATGAGAAACACATGCACTGCAAAGAAGAGTAGCCCCCGCCCGCCTCAACTAGAGAGAGCCCACACACAGCAACGAAGACCCAATGCAGCCAAAAATAAGTAATAAATTAAAAATAAATTTTTAAAAAATGGGCAGATCTGAATAGACATTTTTCCAAAGAAGACATACAGAGGTACAACAGGTACATGAAAAGATGCTCAACATCACTAATCATAAGGGAAATGGAAATCAAAACCACAATGAGCTATCACCTCATACTTGTTGGAAGGACTATTATCAAAAAGACAATAAACAAGTGTTGATGAAGATAAGGACAAAAGGAAACACTTGTGCACTGTTGGTTGGAATGTAAATTGGTACAGCCACTATAAAAAACAGTATGGAGGGACTTCCCTGGTGGTGCAGTGGTTAAAAATCCACCTGCTGGGCTTCCCTGGTGGTGCAGTGGTTGAGAGTCCGCCTGCCGATGCAGGGGACATGGGTTCGTGCCCTGGTCCGGGAAGATCCCACGTGCCGCGGAGCGGCTGGGCCCGTGAGCCATGGCCGCTAAGCCTGCGCATCTGGAGCCTGTGCTCTGCAACGGGAGAGGCCACAACAGTGAGAGGCCTGTGTACCACAAAAAAAAAAAAAAAAAAAATCCACCTGCCAATGCAGGGGACATGGGTTCGATTCCTGGTCCAGGAAGATCCCACATGCTGTGGCGCAACTAAGCCCACGCACCACAACTACTGAAGCCCGCGCACCCTAGAGCCCACACACCGCAACTACTGAGCCCACACGCCGCAACTACTGAAGCCCATGTGTTCTAGGGCCCGCGTGCCTCAACTACTGAGCCTGCATGCTGCAACTACTAAAGCCCATACGCCTACAGCCCGTGCTCCACAACAAGAGAAGCCACCACAGTGAGAAGCCCACGCACTGCAACGAAGAGTAGCCCCTGCTTGCAGCAACTAGAGAAAGCCCACACGCAGCAATGAAGATCCAATGCAGCCAAAAACAAATAAATAAAAAATTAATTAATTAATTTAAAAAAAGAAAACAGTATGAGGTCACTCGAAAAATTAAAAATAGAACTACCATATGATCCAGCAACTTCCCATCTAGGTATTTACCTGAAGAAAATGAAAACACTAACTTGAATAGATTATATATACCCACATGTTCACTGCCACATTAGCCAAGATATAGAAACAATCTAAGTGTCCATCAATGGATGAATGGATAAAGAAAATATGAGATACATATACATACACACACACACACACACACACACATATATACATATAATGGAACATTATTCAGCCATAAAAAGGAATGAACTTTGCCATTTGTGACAACATGAGTGGAACTGGAGGGCATAATGCTAAGTAAAATAAGTCAGACAGAGAAAGACAAATACCATATGATCTCTTTTACATGTGGAATCATAAAAAAACAAAAACAAAAAAACCTTCAAAGATACACAGAAATAATTGGTAGCTGCCAGAGGAGCAGGGGATGAGGGGTAAAAGAAATAGGGGAAGAGCGTCAAAAGGTAAAAAGAGAAAAAAGAAAAGGAAAAAAAAATAAAAAAGAAATTCAATACTAAAAACCAATTTGAAACCACAACCCTGTGGCCCATCTTGATGGATATAAAATAACATTATTGTTTGTACAAAATAACATTAAAGAGGAAAAATGGAATATAAAATGGTATTAAGATAGATTGATTATAACTAGGCAAAATGCTAATATACACTAGTAAAGATAGATTATTTTGAATAATAAAAACGGATTAATATTAAATATATATAAGTTCCAGTGATGGTCAAATCCTGGTTCCAACACTTACAACTAAGGGAAGTCACTTAACTTCCCTGTGCCTCAGTGTTCTCACCTGTAGTATAAAGACAACAACAGTACCTATCTCACAGAATTGTTGTGAGGGTTTACATGAGTTAACAGGTGTAAAGAGCTTCAAGTAGTGTTTGGCACATAACAAGCACTCAAATGTTAGCCATTATTATTAAGATCTAGAGTCCCCTAGATCAACTTACGGTAAAGTATCAACATTTAAGTTTCTGGACCTATGAAACTGAAGACAAAATGCTTTTCACATCTTAGTAATTCCATCAAAGAACTAGCAGCCCACGAAGCCCTGCCTAAAGCAATTATTTCTTTTTAACATCTCTGTGAAATACAACATCAAGGATACTTAATCTTCCAGTAAAAGACTAAATTATAATTATGAAAGGCCTATGGGAAGATCATTGGTTTCATATATTCAACATGAGCAATCACACTTCCAATTTTCTTCCGTGTCACTTTCAAAGATTCAAATCTGGGGCTTCCCTGGTGGCGCAGTGGTTGAGAGTCCGTCTGCCGATGCAGGGGACACGGGTTCGTGCCCCGGTCCAGGAATATCCCACATGCCGTGGAGCGGCTGGGCCCGTGAGCCATGGCCGCTGAGCCTGAGCGTCCGGAGCCTGTGCTCCGCAACGGGAGAGGCCACAACAGTGAGAGACCCGCCTACCACCACCAAAAAAAAAAAAAAAAAAAAAGATTCAAATCTAACTTTTAACCTCAGCCTCAATGAAACTGTGGGAATGTTTTGAATACTATTTACATGGCTCCTAGTTTTTGTGACATTTTAATCCTTAAAACAATCCTATGGGAAAAAAATTCACTTATGAAATTAGTGTCAACTTAATACCAAAGCCAGAAAAAAAAGAAGAAAAGAAAAAGGGAAAAAAGGCCAATTTCACTTGTTTACATACAGATGGAAATAAATCATTTAAAAAAAAAAAAAAGACAAGCAAATCAAATCTAGCACCATGCTAAAAGAATAACATACCCAGAGCAAGTAGAGCCCACTCCAGAAATATACAGATATTAATTATACAACAAATTATATAAATAGACCAAATTATCCCAATAACTGCTGAAAAAGTACTCACTTGATAAATTTAAAAAAAAAAATTTAAATGGTACTCTAAGAAATTCAGAGATTAATCCAAACTAAATGTCAGTACCTTTCCTGTAACCAGAAAAAACTTGTTAAGAAAAAATTATACAGAACCTACAAAAAATAAAATTTAATTGACATAAAAAAATAACTTGAATAAGTTCACTCTTTCAAAAATATTTACTAAGTGGTTACTATGTTTCAAGTAATATTCTAAATGCTAGATACAGTAGCAAAAACAGATAAAAATCAACCTTCATGAATCTTACATTTTAATAATTTAAAAGAAAAAATTATTTCAGGGAATTCCCTGGAAGTCCAATGGTTACGACTCGGTGGTTTCACTGCCAGGGCCTGGGTTTGATCCCTGATTGGGGAACTAAGATCCCACAAGCCACATGGCACAGCCAAAAAAATAAAAAAGACTTTAAAAACAATTATTTCATATTTCTAGCTGGAAAGACTATTGTAAAGATGTAAATTCTCTTTATTTGTAGTGAGGTGGATGGACCTAGAGTCTGTCATACACAATGAAGTAAGTCAGAAAGAGAAAGACAAATACCGTATGCTAACACATATACATGGAATCTAAGAAAAAATGAAATGTCGTGAAGAACCTAGAGGCAAGACGGGAATAAAGACACAGACCTACTAGAGAATGGACTTGAGGATATGGGGAGGGGGAGGGGTAAGCTGTGATAAAGTGAGAGAGTGGCATGGACATATGTACACTACCAAACGTAAAATAGATAGCTAGTGGGAAGCAGCCGCATAGCACAGGGAGATCAGCTCGGTGCTTTGTGATCACCTGGATGGGTGGG
>RJWK010011118.1:0-42520 GCA_004363435.1 Platanista minor | reverse complement strand
AGAATGGGGAGAGGATGATGAGAATGATGAAGAAAAGAAGCAGGAGGGGTAGGTTAGAGCCATTTGTAAAGGGCTTTGTGTGCCATGCTAAAGAGGACCTATGGAAGAGCCATTGGATTGGGAGAAACTACTGGCAGGAAAACTAGGTAGAGGACAATTAAAATGGGGCAGTGGCAGTAGGGGATAGTTTCAAGAGACTTATTTATTTTTATTTATTTTTATTTATTTATTTATTTTTGGCTGTGTTGGGTCTTCGTTGCTATGCATGGGCTTTTCTCTAGTTGTGGAGAGTGGGGGCTACTCTTCGTTGCAGTGCACAGGCTTCTCATTGCAGTGGCTTCTCGTTGCAGAGCCCGGGCTCCAGGCACGCAGGCTTCAGTAGTTGTGGCACACGGGCTTAGTTGCTCTGCGGCATGTGGGATCTTCCTGGACCAGGACTTGAACCCATGTCCCCTGCATTGGCAGGTGGATTATTAACCACTGCGCCACCAGGGAAGGCCCTTAAATGAGATTGCCAGGCTTTAGCTTTGTTTTACTGAATCAGAATCTTTGAGAGTGGAATTTAGGTAATTTTCTATAGTTATTAATGTGAGTTAACTTTTGCCAAACTATACTTCTGCAAAGGGCAGGGAGTATGTCTCTCAAATCTCTTGGATATACAGGACATAAAAGTGTCACAAATCTAAGTGTTAAAGGACTTTAGAGGTCATATGGTCCAATCTTGTCTCTGGCCTATCCTGTCTCCCCTCAGTAAAGTCCTTGGCAGGTGGTCATCCAGCCTCTACTCCCATTGATGGAGCTCACTATTTGATCTCTGTTAGATAGTTCTGATGGTGCAATTTCCTTTGTATTGAGTTGTAATTTGCTGCTTTATGCCTCCCTGGTTCTAGGCAGTATCCCTCACATCACATTCCAGATATGATCTTACCAGTGCAGAGTAGAGCTGGAAGTACTACTTCCTGTTTCTGAACATACTGTGTTAATGCAGTATTTTGGGCTAATAGTACCCACTCAGTACTTTTTTTTTTTTTACATATCATGCTGAAATGGCTACTTTTCCTAAACACTTAACAAGTGTTAGTATCTATTATGTAAAAAAAGAAGGAAGAATGATCATGGAGATAAAAGTATTTTTAGCTAGCCTAGATGACCTTAAAGTCTTTAATTTATTGCTTTACTTTAGTAAGATTGAATTTAGAAATAACTTTTTATTTTACCCTTTTTTCCCTTGAAACAGTGGTATTATTGTAAAAGTTTAATGAGTTGAAATCAGTATCAAATCTTTTTTTTTTAGAAAGAAACAAATATTTATTTTGCCACTTCAGAAGGCTTTTGAAAGCTTTAGGAAGAGTGGAAGAACAGAATTTTCCATTTGAAGTTCATTTACCCTTTTTTTTTTTAACATCTTTATTGGAGTGTAATTGCTTTACAATGATGTTTTGTTATCTTTTTTGAAGTAGTTCTTTCAAATCACAGACAACTTAAATTTTAGAAATAGTACAGAACATTTGGAAATGAGAAGGGAACATACTAGTCCTAATTCTTCTACTTTAAAAAAAAACTACCATTTATTTTGGTATATAGTTTTAGTTTCTCTGGTCTTTTTAAAAGATTTTATTGTGATAACCATAATACCCATACAGTTTTGAACCCTGCCTTTTTCACTTGACATTATATCATAAACATTTTCCAAGTTATTATAGTCATCATAACCATTGTTTTTAATTGGCTGCATTATATTCTTTTGACTAGCTTAGTGGTGAAGAAAACAGACTGTGGAGCCATACTGCCTGGGTTCGTATCCTAGCTCTACCACTTACTGGCTCTATGATCTTGGGCAAGTTATTTAACTTCTCTGTATCTCAGTTTTCCCATTCTATAAACTGGAGATAATGTTATCTACCTCATAGGGTTATAAGGATAACATGTGTTAGTATATGTAAAGCACTTAGTGCGCCTGACATATAGTAGATGCTCTAGAAGTGTTATCAAGAATGATTATCATCATCACATACCAAAACTTAAGTATATCCTGTTTGGGGACTTCAGGTTGCTTCTGTTTCTTGTCCTTCACAGCCTTGTTAGGATTGACAAAGTATACCTTTAATAGTTTCTTCAAAATTATTTTGCATGGGCTGTTTTACTCAACAGTATTTTAAACTTTTTAATTGGCTTGTGCTCCACTTGAAGGTATTTGTACAGCATCTACACCTTTTGTATTGTTGGGAGATGTTCTGGATTGCCTTCCTTTGGATCAGTGTGACACAATATTCACTTTTGTGGAAAAAAATGTTGCTACTTGGAAATCAGTAAGTGCCTTAGTTTCTTTTTCTGCTAATATTATCTTTCTATAGATCCAGAGTTCTGAGGGTAGTTTTTGTTGTTGTTTTTTGTTTGTTTTTTGCTTATATTTCTAATATTGCTGATTGCCAAAAAGTTTGTCCCTATGAGAATTATATATTCTGCTCTCTTGGAAAAGTCAAGTAAAAGTCATATGGAGAAAAAAATGGAAGTACAAAATTTGAGTAGATACAATTAACTTGAAAACACACACTTTTACATGTTTAAAAGTTACTTAGAATCGTGTTTTGTTACATATTTGAAAATATTTTTATTTCATTAAAAATGTTATTTGGGGCTTCCCTGGTGGCGCAGTGGTTGGGAGTCCGCCCTGCCGATGCAGGGGACGCGGGTTCGTGCCCCAGTCCGGGAGGATCCCGCGTGCCGTGGAGCGGCTGGGCCTGTGAGCCATGGCCGCTGGGCCTGTGCGTCCGGAGCCTGTGCTCCGCAACGGGAGAGGCCACAACAGTGAGAGGCCCGTGTACTGCAAAAAAAAAAAAAAAAAATGTTATTTGCTTGAAAAAAGTGAAAGTGGCATAGTAGATTCTCAGTGCATAGTAGTGTTCTTTAAAATTTTACTTCCTGTGACTTATTATTGAAGGATGTGCAACAACTTCAGAACAATAGTAATAATTTCTGTCTTAATTTCAGAATACATTCTATTCTGCTGGGAAAAATTATTTACTACGTATGTGCAATGGTAAGTAATTCAACAGTAAATGATTGTTTTTTAAAAAGTAAATGTGGCCAGGAAAACAGGTGGTGGAATTAAACACAAGTGGTAAAATTTTTAAAGTAGATTGTATCTTCATTTTTAAATAGCAATCTGACTTATTAAAACTGATCATTTGCTTTAAATTAAACTATTCCTGTTCTGGGTATAAACTTAATGAAAACCAAAAAAATTTAGTAAAGCTTGTCTTACCCATGCTAATCTTGTTTAGTTTTATTCCTAATTTTCTAGAGCTTTTTTGTGACAAAAATAGTTTCTACCACCATTTTGAGAACTACTGCTGTAGGAAAATACTTTTGACAAACTGGTTAAGAAACTTGGGTATGGTTGTAATAAACATAGAATGATCTCACCTGTGTAACCTTCATTTCCATGTGTTGTTAGATCTCTTACGAAGATTATCAAAATCCCAGAATACAGTCTTCTGTGGACGAATTCAGCTCTTTTTGGCCAGACTTTTCCCTTTATCTGAGAAGTCAGGTAAGCTTTTGTACATAAAATGCTTTGCAGGAAAATCTTTACCAGATTAGAGTCTACCATGATGATAAAAAAGAAAAATGGTTCTAAAAAGTTGAAAACCTAAGAAATTGCCATTTTATTTTATTTATAAGTAGTTATACCTGTCCCAGTGTATGATACAGGTAACCCTTAAATAAAGTCATTGATTCCTTTTTTTCTATATCTGCAAGCCTGTTTGTTTGTTTCTCTCTTTTATTTATTTATTTATTTTGGCTGCGCCAGGTCTTAGTTACAGCACGTGGGATCTTCGTTATGGCATGCAGGATCTTTAGTTGCAGCATGCGGACTTCTTAGTTGCAGCATGCAACTCCCAGTTGCGGCATGCATGCGGGATCTAGTTCCCCAACCAGGGATCGAACCTGGGCCCCCTGCACTGGGAGCACAGAGTCTTACTCACTGGACCACCAGGGAAGTCCCTAAAGTTATTGATTCTTTAAGTTCAAAGTTTATTAATAATAATGTACAGTTGAATCACACTGAAATATGTAGCTGTGAATCAATCATGTTTTTATTTCATTTCCTAATGTATGCCTATTTTTCTGTTTCCATTTTTTCCTTCAATCATGACTGTTCAGCCACATTGACTTTGTTCATTTCTTTTATCATTTATTATTGTGAAATACAATGGTAGTATGAAAAATGCATAAAGTAAATATAGTATAATTATGAAGCAAATACTTGTGTAACCACTGTCCAGGTCTAGAAATGGAACATTTCCCACCACAAGGCTCTCTAGAGCCCACCACAATCTGTTCAAATATGCCAGATTTTAATATCTCTTTTCTTCGGTCTTCCCTTCCTTAATATCAGGCTAATATACCACCTACTTCATATGTTGTTGTAAGGATTAAATGAATTAAATGAATTAAAATATGTGAAGAGCTTACAACAGTGCCTGCATGTGGTAAGACCTATAGTATATGTTAGCAGTTGTTTTACATGTGACTTTCTTTTTGTCTAGATCTATGTTTTTTCCTTTCCTCTTATTTATTTATTTTTTTGCGGTACACGGGCCTCTCACTGTTGTGGCCTCTCCCGTTGCGGAGCACAGGCTCTGGATGCGCAGGCTCAGTGGCCATGGCTCACGGGCCTAGCTGCTTCGCGGCATGTGGGACCTTCCTGGACCGGGGCATGAACCCGTGTCCCCTGCATTGGCAGGCGGACTCTCAACGACTGCGCCACCAGGGAAGCCCTTTCCTCTTATTTAATGTGGTCAAGATTAATTTTGATTTATCAGTGTATTTACCACTTGTATTTCTGACCTTCTGTCTGTTTCCCCCTTTAGACTTTACTTTAGTGCAGATTTGTGTTTTCTTTGAAAATCTTTATTTCTTTACTCTTGAAGAATGGTTTCAATAGATAGAAGATTGTAGGTTGGCACTGGATATAGGATTTCATTTAGTGGGAGATAATCATTACTTTGCCTTCTAGCTTCTATAGATAAGGCAAATGTCAGTCTAACTCCTTTGAAGATAAGTTTTTTTTTTCTCTCTCTATTTGCTCTTAAGGTTTTATTTTTCTTTGGGTTTTTTGTTTATTTGGGTTTTTTTGTTTTTCAGTTTTATATGATGTATCTAAGCATGGATTTTTAAAATTTATCATTCTTCAGATCTGTGGGCATCTCGAATTTATGGATGGGTTGTCCTTCATCCAGTTTGTAAAAATTTAAGCTGTTATTTCTTCAAATATTATATATGCTTCTTTCTCTTTTTCTCTTTATGGAACTCTAGTAGACATCCTATATCTTCTCACCGTATCCTCTGTCTCTTATACTTTCTACATTTTTCCTCTTTGTCGCTGTCCATCACATTCTGCATAATTTCTTTAGAAATGTTTTCCAGTTCACTGCTTCTCTCTTCAGCTATGAATAATCTGCTGAATGAGTTCTTAATTTCAGTAATCGTATTTTTTTCATTCCTAGAAAGTCTTTTTTAAGTCTGCTGTGTCACTTTTTCAGTTTCTTATTCCCTGCTATTTTCAAACTTGTTCTTAAATTTTCTAACCAGGGTAAGCATTGTTATTTTTATGTGTCTGATAATTCCAGTGTCTTAAGTCTTTGTGGGTATGTCTCTAGTGTCTGTTTCTACTGTTTCTCACTCCTTGTGTCTTACCCCTTTGTGTTTCTGGTTAGTGTTTGATGTTATATTTGAGAAGATATTTGAGGGAATAATTTTGAGGCCTAGGTTAGATACCTTTCTCCAGATAAGAGTTTTCATTACTACTGCCAGGCACCCTTAGAAGGGTGCTACTACTAGTCCAAGATTACCTTAATCTAGCCCAGCTCAAGGCCTGTGATTCCTTAGATAATCAAGAAGACTTGGCACTAGACTGCAACTTGGTTCATCCTTACCTGAGGACGTAGGTCCCAGTCTAGAAGAAGGTTGGTGCCGCTGAGCCTGCACGTCCGGAGCCTGTGCTCCGCAACCAGAGAGGCCACAGCAGCGAGAGGCCCGCGTACACGCAAAAAAAAAAAAAAAAAAAAAAAACAAAAACCTAGAAGAAGGTTGGGGTAGGATTTATTAGATTCCCCACCTTCCTTGGACTCAGAGATTTATTTTTATCATCCTCACTTCAGGAAGCTGCTAGAAGAGTAGCTCAGTTTTACAGCCGATTCTTCCTGTTTGGCAGATATCCTCAAGACAAAAGTGGCTTTGAGTGCTGATGATGCATTGCTTATCTTTCTTGCCTTCTTGGTTTTTGTCATATATTCCTCACTGAATGTCAGCTCTTTACTATTTTTAAGAAAACAATTTTCTGTTTCATTGCCTAAAACAATACTGTGAACATGATTTATGCTCTGTAAGTATTCATAGAATTAATGTAATTTATCCAAGTTTTCATTTGTCCTTAGAGGGTTAATCTGAGTTAATTAATTAGCTAATTAATTAGCCTTCCGTTACTGGAAGCTCAGCTTTTTATATTTTTTAACAGCTTTATTGAGATGTAAATTCACATACCATACAATTCACCATTGAAAATGTACAGTTTACTGTTTTTTAGTATATTCACAGGGTTGTGCAGTCATCATTGCAGTCTAATTTTAGAACATTTTAACTTTTAAAAGGTACCCTGCACCCATTAACTGTCACTCTCCACTTACCTCCATCCTTACCCTGTCTCCCAGGCCCTAAACAACCATTAATCTACTTATTGGTCTCTATGGACTTTCCTACTCTGGACATTTAAAAAATGGAATAATAAAATATGTGGTCTTTTGTGACTGGCTTTTTTTTTTTAACATCTTTATTGGAGTATAATTGCTTTACAATGTTGTGTTAGTTTCTGCTGTATAACAAAGTGAATCAGCTATACGTATACATATATCCCCATGTCCCCTCCCCTCTAAGCCTCCCTCCCACCCTCCTTATCCCACCCCTGTAGGTGGTCACAAAGAACGGAGCTGATCTCCCTGTGCTATGCAGCTGCTTCCCACTAGCTAGCTATTTTACATTTGATAGTGTATATATGTCAGTGCTACTTTCTCACTTCATGTTGACTGGCTTTTTAAACTTAGCTTAATACTTTCAGGGTTCATCTGTGTTGTATGTATCAGTAGTTCATTCCTTTTTATGGCTGAATGATATTCTCTATATGGATATACTGCATTTTGTCCATTCATCAGTTAATGGGCATTTGAGTTGTTTCTGCTTTTTGGCTATTGTAAATAATGCTACTGTGAACATTTGTGTACAGATTTTATGTGGATGTATGTTTTCACTTCTCTTGGCCATATACATAGGATGGAATTGATGGGTCATATGGTAACTGTTTTAATTTCTCCTGGATAGATATCTAAGAGTAGAATTACTGGGTCATATGGTAACTCTGTATTTAAGTTCTTTTTTTTTTTAATTGGGGTATAGTTGTTTTACAGTGTTGTGTTTCTACTGTACAGCAAAGTGAAGTAGAGTTCCCTGTGCTCTACAGCAGGTTCTCATTAGTTATCTACTTTATATGTATTAGTGTATATATGTCAATCCCTATCTCCCAATTCATCCCACCCAACCTTTTCCCCACTTGGTGTCTATACGTTTGTTCTCTACATCTGTGTCTCTATTTCTGCCTTGCAAACTGGTTCATCTGTACCATTTTTGTAGAGTCCACATATATGTGTTCACATACGATATTTGTTCTTCTCTTTCTGACTTAACTTCACTCTGTATGACAGTCTCTGGGTCCATCCATGTCTCTACAAATGATGTATTTAATATTTAAGTTCTTGAGGAACTACCAAACTGTTTCCCAAAGAGGCTGCATCATTTTATCATTGATGCAAGTGCGTTCTGGTTTCCCCGCATCCTTGCTAACACTTACTCTTTATTGTCTTTTTTATTTTTATTTATTTATTTTTTTAAAAATAAAATTTATTTATTTATTTATTTATGGCTGTGTTGGGTCTTTGTTGCTGTGTGTGGGCTTCTCATTGCAGTGGCTTCTCTTGTTGCAGAGCACGGGCTCTAGGCGTGGGCTTCAGTAGTTGTGGCTCGCAGGCTCTACAGCGCAGGCTCAGTAGTTGTGGCACACCGGCTTAGTTGCTCCGTGGCATGTGGGATCTTCCCAGACCAGGGATTGAATCCATGTCCCTGCACTGGCAGGCGGATTCTTAACCACTGCGCCACCAGGGAAGTCCCTGTCTTTTTTATTATAGCCATCCTAGTGAGTGTAAAGGGGTATCTCATGGTTTTGGTTTGCATTTTTGTAATGACTAAAGATGTTAAGCATCTTTTCTTGTGCTTACTGGTCATTTGCATGTCTCCCTTAAAGAAATAGTCTATTAAGATTCTTTGCCCATTTTAAAAATTGGGTTATTTGTCTTTTTATTACTTAGTTGTACGAGTTCTTATTCTGGATACTAGACCCTTATCAGATATATAATTTGTAAATATTTTCTCCCATTCTGTGGATTTACTTTTCACTTTCTTGATACTGTTGTTTGCAGCAAAAAAGTTTCAAGTTTTGATGAAGTTTAATATATCTATTTTTTCTTTTGTTGCTGGTGCTCTTGGTGTCATATCTAAGAAACTGTTGCCTAACCCAGCAGTCCCTGACCTTTTTGGCACCAGGAACTGGTTTCGTGAAAGACAGTTTTTCCACGGACTGGGGTTGGTGTGGGGGATGGTTCAGGCGAGGATTCTAGCGATGGGGAGAGGCAGGTGAAGCTTCGATCGCTCACCTGCTGCTCACCTCCTGCTGAGCGACCCGGTTCCTAACAGGCCGTGGACCACTACTGGTCCACGGCCTGGGGGTTGGGGACCCCTGGCCTAACCCAGAGTCACAAAGATTTACATCTATGTTTTCTTCTAAGAGTTTTAGCTCTTACATTTAGGTATATGATCCATTTTGAGTTAATTTTTGCATGTGGTGTGAGGTGGGGGTTCCAATTTCATTCTTTTTATATGTGGATACCCAGTTGTCCCAGCACCATTTGTTGAAAAAACTATTCTTTTCCCACTGAATTGGCATCTTGCCTTCTTTTTACCTTCAAAATAACAAGATCAGTTGAACCTTAGGACCTTGGCACTCTTTCTGCTGTCTGTAATCCTTTTGTTTGTTATTGTCACATTACTGACTTTTGCTGTCACTCAATCTCAGTTTAAATTTTACTACCTTAGAGAGGCTGTCTTTGAGCATCTAATCTAAACCTGCCACCACAGTTACCCATTATCACTACCTGATTTCAAATCTCTTCTTAGAATTTAGCACCACCTGGCATTTTCAGTGTGTTTGTGTTGTTCATCTCTGTATTTTCTGTGCCTAGTAACTTCTAATACCAGATATCTAGTTGCTATTTAAATATATGATGAATGAAACTCTCTCTCTTTGTGAAATGAAGTGCTCCTTCATAAGTACTGATTTGTGATTTCTTTTTCTGGAATTTACAGAAAGCATAAGAACCAAGGTTTCAATTCTCAGCCATTCTTTAGTCCTTCCTGTTTATCTCCAGTCTCCACTCTCATTTTTCACAAAACTTTTTTTTTTTTTTTTTGGCGGTACGCGGGCGTCTCACCGTTGTGGCCTCTCCCGTTGCGGAGCCCAGGCCCCGGACCCGCAGGCTCAGCAGCCATGGCTCACGGGCCCAGCCGCTCCGCGGCATGTGGGATCTTCGCAGACCGGGGCACGAACCCGTATCCCCTGCATCAGCAGGCGGACTCTCAACCACTGCACCACTGGGGAAGCCCCTTAAAAAACATTTTAACCTCTTTTTCAATATGCTACATTCCTAAATTGACAAGAGATAGAGGAATCACTTTTTCTTATTAACTAGTTGAAAGACTAACAATATGTTGCTAAAGGTAGCTTTAAACTATATATGTATATATATATATCTTTTAATAAATTATATTTTTAAATTTAATTTTTAAATTATAAAATTACCCAACCTTGTTTCAGAAAATTTGGAAAATGAAGGGAAAAAAAAATTCATAATCAATCCTGTCACCCTAACATAAGCTAGGTTGGCATTTGGAGATATCTTCTTGCAGTATTTTTTCTTCTTTTTTTACATTTGTAAATGTGTAAGATTCACTAGAGTATATCCCAAGACCTTCAGAAAGCTGTCTTAACATGTAATTTACCCATTAAATTTAGTAAAGTATGACTGAGATTTTTAACCTGAGAATTATGGCATATGCTTTGTTGAGTAATAAACAGAAAATGGACAAAGATATTTTAAGTTGTCAATGCTAAATGGTCAGCCAGGTTCATTCACTAGCTTAATGATGTCATCTAGCATACTAGCTTTTAAAAAAAAACTTCTTGTTTTAAAATAACTTTAGACTTGAAGAGTTGCAAAGATAGTATAGAATACCTGAATAGCTTCACCTAATGTTAACCTCTTACATGCCATGGTACAGTTGTCGAAACTAAGAAATCAACATTGGTGCAGCACTGTTAGCTACAGACTTTATTTGGATTTTACCAGTTTTATCACTGCTTTCTTTTTTAAGGATCCAATCTGGGATCCTGTATTACTTAGTTGTGATGTCACTTTAATCTCCCCAATCTCCCCAGTCAGTGACAGTTCCTCAGTCTTTGCTATTTTTTCATGACCTTGACAGTTTTGAAGAGCACTGGTCAGGTAGTTCGTAGAATGCCCTTCAATTCATGTTTGTGTGATGTTTTCATAATTAGATTGAGGTTATGGATTTGGGGAAGAAGACCACAGAGGTGATGGGTCCTTCTCAGTGCATCGTTTCAACATGGTATTGATGTATCTTTTTACTGGGGGGTGTTATCTTTCATCACTTATTTAATATATTATCCTTAATCACCATATTTCTCTACTACAGAGTTACTATTTTCCCCTTTGTAATTAATAAATATTTGGAGGGAGATACTTTGAGGCTATGCAGATACTTTTTCTCCTTAGACCTTTGCCGGCTGAGTTTAGTACTATTCATTAGTGGATCTTGCCTGCAGTGATTATTATTAGGTTGTCCTGGTGGTGATTTTCTATTTCTTTCATTCCTTCTACGTTTATGAATTGGGATTCTTCTCTAAAGACGAGTTGTCTTGGGAATTCCCAGGCGGTCCAGGGGTTAAGACTCTGCGTTTCCAATGCAGTGGGCCTGGGTTTGATCCCTGGTCGGGGGACTAAGATCCTACAAGCCTCACAGTGTAGCCAAAAAAAAAAAAAAGAAAAGAAGAGTTGTCTCTTCTCCTTTGTTTACTTGTAATTCAGTCATCTATTTCAGTATGAACTCATGGATATTTATTTTATATGGGTTATAATCTCATAATATCATTTTTTACTTTGTTGCTCAAATTTTTATAGTTTTCCCCATTAGGAGCTCTTTCATGTAGGCAAAGATAGTCCAGGCACATCTTGTATTTTCCCTGCCCAACCCCTGGAATCAGCCACTTCTCCAAAGAGCCTGATTTGTTTTACTTAAAAATGGTATTTAGAAGACAAGATCTGGGACCTAGATAATGCTAATTGTTAGTAGAATATCACTGCTTCTAAGCCCTCTCAGTGGACAGAGCTTGGAAAGATACATATGTATGCTAACATGTATATGTAAGCATCTGTATTTCTGTATCTGTCTACATTTTTTTTAAT
The DNA here is from genome assembly GCA_004363435.1 of Platanista minor. NCBI lineage: Eukaryota > Metazoa > Chordata > Mammalia > Artiodactyla > Platanistidae > Platanista > Platanista minor. The sequence goes on along the minus strand of RJWK010011118.1, from coordinate 30,869 downwards.
GACCACCAACAAATACAATGCTATCATAGTGACTGATAACTTGTGAGTCTAATCTAGCACCAATAGATCTGCTTATTCATAACTTCTTTCCCTGACAGCGAGAAACCTGGCCCTCACTAACTATATTTCCTATAAATATTGTTATACATTCACACTTTTTGAATAATACAATTTCTATTTGTGCTTCAGCAAAATTATAAGTTACTACATATTGCATTCTGTAAAATTGTTCTAGATTATTCAAAAATAACAAGGATCAGTATATTTGTTACAGTGTATTCAGAATTCAGCACACTCTAAAGGCACCTTAAAGAAATGAATTTTAGAAAGAATTTGAAAATCAAGTGTTATGTTATTCTGACTTGATCTTTTGCTTAATTATGGATTTATAATTTTATGTATTTTGGTTATATGACAACAAAGTTATATTCTTAAATTTAGGTGTTTGATGGATTTGCTTTGAAAATCTTTTTTTTTTTTTTTTTTTTTTTAAATAGGTCTTAACTTGCAGAGTCAGTTTAATCTGGAAAATGTCACTGTTTTCAATACCAATGAGCAGGAAAGCACATTGGGTCAAAAGGTGAGGCTGATATGAAATCTAACATAACATATTTTTAAGTTTGTTATTGAGATAACTCAGATGAATGGGTCTTCTAAATCAAAAATTTCAAAAACCTTTATTTTCAATTTATAGAAATAATATGTATTCTGTATAGAAAAAAAATGGCAAACAAAATAAAAATATTTAAAATAAAAAGTACAGCTACCCCATAATCCAAGGCCCCAAAGATAACCACTCTTAACATTCTTTTTTTGTCCTTACAGGACTTTTTGTGTGTATGTAGTTTTGTTCCAAAATTGAGGTCATACAATACATACTGTTCTGAAATTCACTTTCTTCTTTTAACAGTATGAAATGTTTGCATTTCTGCATCAGTACATTTAGATTTGTCTCTGTGTTTTAATGTCTCATGATAAGTCTTTGGATATATCACAGTCTCCTGTCACTGAGCATTTAGATAATCTCTAATAGTGAAAACTTGTTAACAACATTATAGTAAATAGTATTTTGTATATCATTGCTAAATTATGCAGGTGTCTCCTTAGGATAAGTTTCGATAAGTGAAACTTCTGTGTCAAAATAAATGCATATATCAAATTTTGATAACTGTTGCCCGGGTACTTCTCAAAAAAGTTGTACCCATTTATACCACCCCCAGTGGCGCATAGAGAATGCCTTCCCATTTCCCCACAGCCTCACGCCAACGTGGGGAATTACCAGTTTTTTAAAATTTTTGCTTAATTGATACATACTTGAAAGGTAAGTCGTCTTTGTTTTAACTTACATTTCTTTGGTTATTAATGAAGTTGAGGAACTTACTGTATGTTTATTGGAATTTATTTTTCTTTGCTGATTAGAAACAATGAGGAAGAGAATTGCCTATTCATGACATTTGCCCATTTTACTGCTGAAATGTCTTTTTCTATTGATGTGTAGAAACTCATTATATAGAATATTATTAATTCATTTCTACTGTGTGTTGATACATTTTTTTCCTCAGTTTATGGTTTTTCTTGTAACTTCATAGTTTTCTGTGTAGAGCTATTAAGTTTGGATATAGTAATATTAACATTTGTTGGTCTTTTGTTTTAGTGTTTCTAGCCTTGTGTCATACTGAAGGCTTCCACTCCACAGGAGTATATAATTCTTTGTTTTCTTCTGGTGCTTTTATGATTTTATTTTTTCTTTTAAATCTTCTACCCAGCAGGAAGGTTGGAGTTTGGAGTAAGTTGAGTTATAATTTAATTTTTTCTAAATGGTGAGCCAGTTATCTCAGAACCATTTGTTAAATAATCCATCATTTGCCCACTGATTTTTTCAAAGGACATCAGCAAGATCAACTTTATTTTTAAAGATTATTTATTTATTTATTTATCTATTTATTTATTTATTTATTGGTGCATTGGGTCTTCGTTGCTGTGCACAGGCTTTCTCTAGTTGCGGCGAGCCAGGACCACTCTTCGCTGCGGTGCGCAAGCTTCTCATTGTGGTGGCTTCTCTTGTTGTAGAGCATGGGCTCTAGGTGTGCAGGCTTCAGTAGTTGTGGCACGTGGGCTCAGTAGTTGTGGCTTGCGAGCTCTAGAGTGCAGGCTCAGTAGTTGTGGTGCATGGGCTTAAGTTTCTCCACAGCATGTGGGATCTTCCCAGGCCACGGCTCAAACCCATGTCCCCTGCATTGGCAGGCAGGTTCTTAATCACTGCACCACCAGGGACACCCCCTAAAGATTATTTTTGATGTGTCCAGAAGACAGTCCAGAGCTGGCAAATTTTTGGACATTCAGCACCTACTCTTCATTTAGGAGCAAGCTATAAAGTTTAAAAAATTATTAATTAGATGTAACTAATATTTCTCTGTAAATTAATCAGAGTACTTTACTTAATTTATCCCTTAAATTGTAATCATTGTCAATTTGGAAACGATATTAACTTTAAGATTTTTCAAAATCTGCCTTTCCCTTTTATGTATCTTTTAGGTATTTCTTGGACTATTCTATGTAAACTTGTTATTTTAAAATGGGGGGGTGGGATGAATTGGAAGATTGGGATTGACATATATACACTATTGATATTATGTATAAAAGAGATAACTAATGAGAACCTACTGTATAGCACAGCGAACTCTACTCAATGCTCTGTGGTAACCTAAAAGGGGAGGAAATCCAAAAACGTGGGGATATATGTATACGTATAGCTGATTCATTTTGCTTTACAGTAGAAACTAACACAACATCGTAAAGCAACTGTACTCCAATAAAAATTAATTATTAAAAAAAATTTTTTTCAATATGGAGCTGTACACCCAGCATATCCTAAAGTGTTCCCAGATAATAAGTGTTATGTGTACAGGTGAGGGAAGATTTTCAAGGTCAAATTAAAGTTGGGGACAAAAACTACTTAAATCACTTTATTTACTGTGGTTCTTGGAATCCTTAGTGTACTGATGATCTTCTCACTTTTCCAACAAGTCATTGTGTACTATGTTTCCAAATCATATTTTGCCATAGATTCTCTATTCCCAGAGAGAATATACTGACTGTGTTGGAAAAGTACTGGTTTAAAACTTTGCACTATGTTTTTTGTTGTTGTTGTTGTATTTTATGAATAGGTATTTATATTCTTTTATTATTTATTTATATAAATATTTAATATTTATTTGTTTATTTAATATTTATTTATTTATTTTGGCTGCAACTGTTCTTAGTTGCGGCATGCGGGATCTAGTTTCCTGACCAGGGATCGAACCCGGGCCCTCTGCATTAGGAGCGCAGAGTCTTACCCACTGGACCACCAGGGAGGTCCCTGCACCATGTCTTCATAACTATCTTATGTTATTGTCATACTGCTCTTGAGTTCTCAGATCCCTGTCATATAGAATTCTCCTCTGCCTGACAACTGCTTCATGACAGGATGTACCTTTTTTTTAATTTAGCACATGGAGGACAGAGAAGAAGGAATGGATGTGGAAGAAGGTGAAATGGGGGATGATGAAGCTCCAACAACTTGGTGAGTGTTTAGAAGTTCAGATTTCTTGATTTACAAAGATAATACCTTATGACTTATCAGGTACTGAGGTGAGAATGTAGACAGGGAAGAAGGAAATCATGCTTATAGATTTCTTTTGTTTGTAACTTTAATGTATATCACTTAAAATTACAACTCCAAAATCACTAATGGGCTGTATCAGTTGGTTTCTAAATTGTGTGCAGGCAGTCTGTTGTTTAGGTGTAACCTACCTTATATATATTCATAACGTTTGAAAAGCCAACCACAGGCAACCTATGCACTCCTTCCTTTCTCCCTTCCATTTCATTTTGAGATCATGGTGCTGTGCGGATCACTAAACCTACTTCCTGTTTCCCATATAAAGTTACAGTCTTACTTGGAATATTTGTATGGGCATGAAGCTTAGCACAGATGCTAACTATAATCCATAGGTTCAACTTGTTGAAGTTTATTTGGAAAGAATGGAGTAAGATAGTATACAGTAGTGTTTACAGACAAAATTAATTTTACAGAGGTGATGTTGAAAGTTTTTGTGGACATTTGAGGGTATAAAACAGTTGATACCTCAAGCATTTTTGATATATGGTTACTACTTAAAAGACTTTATTGGCCGTTTTTAGTAATATAGAGGATTTTGCTAATATAAACTCTGAAATGTCTGTTTTAAAATAAAAAATTGAAGCATTTTGTAGTGTAATAATTGCTTGTAAAATTAAAAATTAAAATATGTCTTGACCCATATGCTAACACATATATATGGAATCTAAAAAAAAATGGTTCTGATGAACCTAGGGGCAAGACAGGAATACAGACATAGAGAATGGACTTGAGGACATGGGGACGGGGAAGGGTAAGCTGGGACGAAGTGAGAGAGTAACACTGATATATACACTACCAAATGTAAAATAGATAGATAGTGGGAAACAGCTGCATGGCACGGGGAGATCAGCTTGGTGCTTTGCGACTACCTAGAGGTGTGGGATAAGGAGGGTGGGAGGGAGACGCAAGAGGGAGGGAATATGGGGATATACGTATGCATATAGCTGATTCACTTTGTTATACAGCAGAAACTAAACACTGTAAAGCAATTATACTCCAATAAAGATGTTTAAAAAAAGTATGTATTGACACTGAAGATTTGTAACATAGCCGAATTAGAAATTGAATTAGTAATGCCATTTTTGTAATACTAAGTTGTTATGTACCTAATGTGTTTGTTTCATACTAGGTCTTAGTGTGTTCGTTAGGATATAATGCCTAGGGCTTTTACCATTAGAGTCAAATTAACATTAGCTTTAACAACATAGAAATTGATTTCTTTCTCATGTAAAAGTCTGAAGACAGGTGTTCAGGGCTGATGCAGTAGCATTCTTCAGGGAGATTGTCTAGGGACCCATGTTCCTTCTAACTTCTTGTTCCACCATGCCTTGGTATTTGCTCTTTTTCATATAGTCCAGGATGGTTCATCATCATATCTGCATTCTAGCCAGCAAAAAGGGAAAAGGGAAAATGGTAAAACATGGCCCATATAAGACATATGACTTCCACTCCCCACTGACTGGCCAGAGTTTAATCACATGGCCACACCTAGTGCAGGAGAGGTTGGGAAAGAGAGTCTTAAATTCTGAATGTATCCAGCCAAAATTCAGGGGTTCCACCACTGAAGATAAAGAGGGAATAGGGGTCTATGAACCCCCTGAAATTATTTATAGAAGTTTATATAAATATTTATGAATTTGTGTACTTTTCTGGGGAAAGAAGCCATGGCTTTCATTACCTTTTTCAGAGGATTTGTGACCCAAGAAAAGTTAAAGCATTTAGATATTTCTAAAAGAACTTAAAATTTGATTTATTTAATGTAACATTTATTTTGTCAGCTCCATTCCAATTGATTACAACCTGTACCGAAAATTTTGGTCACTTCAGGATTACTTTAGGAACCCTGTGCAATGCTATGAGAAAATTTCATGGAAAACTTTTCTCAAGGTGAGTTGCCAGTTATAGACTACCAAAAGCCCAGTATTTTATAGCTAATAGCAGAGTTAGAACTTGACTCTTGTCCAGCATACTTTTCACTATATAGTTCTACCTCTTATGTTTTTATACCTATTTCATAATATAGAAGCTAAATTGTAAATTAATGTATAAACAATTGATTTTGAGAGTAGTTTATAAATGACTTGAGGATTTAAAATTTAGTAATTACAGCCTTGGTTTTTTTTTTGTTTTTTTTTTTTTACATAGTGAGCATTGTCAACATGAATTGATGAACTTTTGCAGAATACATCCTGCCTTTGCACCAAATTATTTCAGCTATCCTCTAAGAATAGGACTCTGCATATTATGGCTTTGGACCACATCCAGCCTACTGCCTACTTTTGCAGACAAAGTTAATTTTGTCACATAGTGACACCAATCATTTATGTGTTATCTGTGGTTGTTTTTGTGCTATAATGGCTGACTTGAGTAGTTGTGATTGAGACCATTTGAGCCATATAGTCTAAAATATTTACTGTCTGACTGTTTATAGGAAAAGTTTACTAACCTCCTTTTTATAAGAATTCTCTGTATTTCTTTTTCTTGGCTCCTTAAAGGTCAGTTTGTCCTTTTTGTTGTAATCAAAATCTAAAGTTAATAGGTAACTCTTAAAAGTAGCATGGTGTGTTTTTTGTGTTACTTTTTAAAGGTTTTATTTTATATGCAGTATCTTTCTTTTCCCCATAACTATCCAAATTCAGATTAACTGGTAAGTGAGAAATCATCTGGAATTGTTCCTCAACTGGATAGGCTTCGACATCATTTTTTTATTTGGTCACAGTGTTTAGCACAAGAAATGCTTGAGAGTTTCACTGCTGATTAAACAGCTACTTTTACTGGTAATTTTCTGTATACTCTCGAAGCACTCCTTTCTCTGTTTGCCCCTTACACAAACTGCATAAGAAATCACATTTTTCCAGAAGTAGAGAGTTTATTCCTACTTTTACAGTAACCATGATATCTCACAAAAAATAGTTTTACCCTCATTTTGCTGTCATAATTTTTCTTGTTTAGTGTGCCTTAAGGATGCATATACGGTTAACTGGGAATAAATTGTACATTATTTTTGATAAAAGCACTAAACAAATGATTGGGCAACAATGCCAAATAAAACTAATTGATATTTTTATTTTGCAGTATTCTGAAGAAGTTCTAGCTGTTTTTAAGAGTTATAAATTAGATGATACTCAGGCCTCAAGGAAAAAGATGGAAGAATTGAAAACAGGAGGAGAGCATGTATATTTTGCAAAGTTTTTAACAAGTGAAAAGGTATAAATCTTTCTTTTTCACTAAGCATAGTAAGACATGTTTTTATTTTTGTTTTCTCTATTTAGCTGATATCCTTTTAAGTTAAATACAGTAGAAAAGCTTCTTTATTTTTGGTTAAAACTGATAAATGTTAGTTTGAGAGTCCTATTTCTTCTTGTAGAAGTAAGACTAATTTAATTTCAGAGGTGAAAAGTTGTTCTGCATTGTCTGTTTTGTAGATTTACTTTGAATTAAATATATTTTAGTTACTTTCAAGTACATATATTCTGAACCTCAAGTTAGGATTTCATTTGCATTTATGAAAATATTGTGTAATTAGTTTGCCATTTAGGTACAAATAGGGGTTTTAAAGTTCCCTGTTAATCTTATTTACACAGTTTAATAAGTAATAAGTAAATTGTGTTCAAATACAATGCTAAGGCATTATGTAAGTTTCTAGTCAAGATGGCACATAGAGTTTGTGTTTCGATTCACTCCCTTTGCTCCAAACGCATAGCAATGACAGATAAAATATAGAAAGAGAAAACCAAAAAGACAAAGCTGGGCTTCCAGAGACAAGATAAATATCTTCATAGACCAGAACTGCCAAGTAATAAGTGAAAATGAAGCCTTGGGCCTGCTGACTGTATATTCCAAGCAGGTGGTGGCAACCAGGAGCTTGGCTACAAGTGAGACCAGATCCATGTGGGACCAGGAGCCAGAGCCATATTAACTGCTTCAAGCCAGAGACGGGGGTAGAACTTAACCCACTTTTGAAAAGAAGCTAAGGTAGATATTACCAGTCTTCTGCCAAAGGCTGTGGTTTCATAGGAAGTTGTGGGTCTAGGGATAACAAAGGCACAACTTTGTGTCCTCTGCTTGCTGTATGACCAGATATGAGATATCCCCAGTATACTCGTGAAACAGCTGTTCCAAAAAGTCATCTTAAGACTGTTTTCCAGACTTGGGCCCATGGACCTGGTAAAAGAAAGTACAAAACTACTAGATAGGAAAAGGTATACACAGAGATAAAGAAGAAGAAATAAGCAACAATCCCAAAACAAAAGCCTTCCATTCAAAACTCTCTGATAAATTAAAATTCCGAAATCCAGTGCTAAGAAAGATCACCAACAAAATCAACTATTGGGATGTATGTTTGTTCATTTTAGATACATAGCCTGACCAAGACTTTAAAATATATATGTTTTGGATAATCAAAGAGATAATTGATAGTACAGCATCCATGGAGAGTAAGAAATTGTGAAACTGAAACATTTCAGTTGAAATGAAATAGGACAGTTTAATATGACAACTAATTGGGATTCTTGAAAATGAAAAAATATGATCATTGAAACCAAAGCACAGCACATAGAATTAAACTATAGTTTGGACATAGATGACAAGAGTACCAGTGATGAGAAGTTCACCCAGAACACAGCACAGAGACAGATTTTTTTGTTAACCTGAAAGCAGTTAAGAGCCATGGAAGATAGATTGAGAAATTCTAGCATATATCTAAGTAGGATTGCCAAAGAACAAAATGGAGAGAATATTGGAGAAACTAAAGGACTGAAGGAAGTCCCAAGTTCTCAGATTAAAAGTGTGCTACAACTACCAAGCAGGCTAAAGAAAGATGAATCCATACTTCAGTACATTATGCCGTAACTGCAGGTATAGAGAGAAAACCTTAAAAGCCACCAAAGAGGGGAGGAAAAAAACACAAATATACTGGAAAGGAACAGATTTCTAACAGTTATCAATAATAGATACCAGAAAACAGTGGAGAAATATTTCTGAGAAAAAACTATCAGTCCAGAATTTCATACCCAGCTAAATGAACTCAAGACTATAGATGAAATAAAGACATTTTCATTCTAAGACCAGGAGAGCATAGCACTCTAAGACCATCATTGTGAAAAACTACTAAAGGATGATCTTCAGGAAGAAGGAAAGTGCATACATAAGAAAGGAGTGGAATACAGAAAGCAATTGTGAGCACAGAAATTGAAAAATATTTCAGTTTACTATTGACTAAAAACAAAAAAGTCCTAATAACTGATTTTTTAAAAAATTTTAATGTAGTATGTAAACTAGATAACAAGAATCAGGGAGGGGAAAACAGATGTTTAGTGAGTAATTTAAGCATATGCCACAGTCCTTGTAATCCTCAGGAGGAGAAAAGGAATGCTGAATAACTTTAGACATTATTATATTAAAAGGGAAACCACCAAAGGAAAAACAGCCTGTAGCTCTCAAATGGCAAGGGGTTAAAAAGGGGACAAAAAGGAATATAGACTACTTTATAACTCCAACAGATGGCAGGAAGGGAGGAAAAAAAGAGAGAAGGGTAGGTAAGTCCAAATATATCAGTAATGACTGTATAAACTGATTTAATTTACCTAATAAGAGAGATGATCACATTGGATTTTTTTTAAATCCAGGTATATTTATTCATTTAAATGAAACAGACATATAAAACTCTTTGGTTGAATAAAGAATTCAAAATTTTATTTTACCATATGTAGAAAGGGAAGAAGATTCCACAGTCTCCTCTAACTTAACAAAGAAGCTTCCCAAAGATATATACCTTTCAGAAAGCTTGAGATATCAATTTAAATAATATTATCAGGGCAAAACAGTTTAAAAATACAACCACCAGTAAGAGTTGTATGCTTTTAGCAGTTAAAGGTCACATTTCTCAGGACATGACAACTATTTCAAAACCCTGGATATCTTAAAAGATTTTTTTTTTTTTTTTTTTGGACAGTTGACATTTCCAAGGACATTTTAGAAAGCAGCAGGATTATACATTTTCAGAGACATCTCCACATTGGAATGTAAAATCAGTGCTTTTGTATTGATCTCCATTCACCACTTTATCAGAACTGGTCCCTGAACAGTGTCTCCCTTACTGACTCTTTGTGAGCTTTGTTTCACCAGCAGTGCAGACAGCATGAGCTTTCAGGGTTAAGCACTGGAATTCCATTAGGTAACGTTTTGATAGAGGGAAAAGCAGGTTTTAGAAGCTTAATACTTTACAATATGGGAAAGAAAAAAGCACAGAAAATTGCAACAAAGAATGTAAGGCATGTGATGTTTTGCATCTTCACTGCCATTTGTTGCCTCTTAAGCAGTAACTTTATCTTAAATTTCAACCTATAAAATAACCCTTCCTGTGCAATCTTCGTATTTTTCCTATGTATTTCCAGTGTTTATTACTCAGCATCCAAGTGAAAATATTTGTAATGCACCACCTATAGCACCATTTGATAAGTTTTACTGCTAGCATTTCTATAACACCTTACATGATGTTTTACATCCCAGGATTTCTGAAAAGGCCATCCCACCTAAGTATGTGTCAATCTAATGTTACTTCTCAACTTTCTTCTGGTTGTAGATTTGGTAAATGACAGAAACACTCTTGATTTTTCAGGGATATATTTCTTGCCAGTGAGAGCTAGCTTAAGTGAAATCAAAAGCCATTTAGGGGCTTCCCTGGTGGCACAGGTGGTTGAGAGTCCTCCTGCCGATGCAGGGGATGCGGGTTCGTGCCCCGGTCCGGGAGGATCCCACATGCCGCAGAGCGCCTGGCCCCGTGAGCCATGGCCGCTGAGCCTGTGCATCCAGAGCCTGTGCTCCGCAACGGGAGAGGCCACAGCAGTGGGAGGCCTGCGTACCGCAAAAAAAAAAAAAAAAAAAAAAAAGCCATTTAGTTATTTGGAGTATAATTCTATAGCCCATCGTTTCAGTGGTGAGCAGATTTAGGAGAGTGGTCTTGTCATTACAAGGTTAGATCTTTCATCACTCAAATAGAGCATATAGCCTCATTTGATGGCCATGTTATTACCCAGAACCCTTGTGTTTTGCTTACATGAATGTGGTCAAACTTTTTCTTAGGAGAGTTTTCCTTATCATCCTTAGGAAGGATGATATAACCTTTCTAGTTAGAGACAGGCCGATCATATAGCAGCTTCAGGTAGGCACAGATTTTACAGATAAAATAGATATGTTTCTAACTTATCATACCTTCTTTCTTAAAGGTGGAAGTTTCCACTAGAAACTCATGCCTACGGTATGATTGTAAACACTAATTTCCAACAATATAGTTCCCTTGTTAACGTAGCAAAATAATCCCTGGGTTATTATTTTTAGTGGAGAACTGCCAGTTCCTTAAGTTTAGTCCAGAGTCATACTCAGAAATTTTAAGGGAGGATTTAACCTCTAATTGTCCAGTTTATCATACTGTGTGAAGGGCACTGTATTATTATAGGAATTTCCCCCTCAGTACTGTGTAGCATGTAAAAGTAGAACCAACATTTTAAAACAAAATTCCAAGTATCATGAGTGTTAGCATGATGGTTAAAGGAATGTATTTTTGTATCTTTGAGTTCTTAGAGAAAAAAGTCCAGCCAGTAAGTAGGTATGAGCTTCAAGGTGACCCAGTTCTTCAGAATACCGACTCCTCTTCCCTTTACAGTTGAGACTCAGTGACCTAATGAAAAAGATCTGGGGGAATACTCCAGAGCTATCAGTTACCAGAGTGGTTGCCCCACAGTCACATGCTAGTGTGGTCATTAGGCCATTCTTGTTCATGGAGGTAAGAGAAATAACAATTCTTCCCAGACTCTGCATTGTATGAAGAGCTCTCAAATAAGAACTTTTAGTCCCTTAAAAAAAAAAAAAAAAAGTTCCTGGCAGAAAGAAGCTATCAGTACAGCCTTAAATTTTTCATACTTTCTCTATCCATTTGAGAGATAGCCAAGGCTGAGTCTTTATGTAGTGAAGGCAAAGACAGGTCTCATCTTTTATGAGACACACTACAACCTAGTTAGGAAATGACCTCAGAAGTAAGACCCTCCTATAGACAGACAGGCTAACCACTTTCCTATAATTTCCTTTAGTTTCATCAGTTGTTTCATATGGAACTCCCTTTAAACAGGTCTGGGAGGTTTTTGGACAACTCTGGAACACTGCTTGAGTTTCCCTTGTCTGCAGCCAGAGAAAGAGCCAGCCCTCCAAATAGTTCCAGGAGTGTACCATGAGGTTCCTGGAGTTTGTCAGAAATTTAAGTAGAAACTAGATCATTGATCCCTGTGCCCCCGGAGAAAAAAAAGTTATAGCAAAAAGCTGTTAAATGGGTGGCGCTGACATTTTCTTATAGGTCCAAGATGGAAGGCCTTACACTTTAAAAATCATATAAGCACTCAACAGTTCTCAATAAGAACGGAACAATGTTTTCCACTGATGAACCTTGATGTAAATCAGTTGTTAGACTTTACGTCTTGACACCATCCATCTGAGTTAACTGGTTGGGCTTCTCACAACTGTGATTAGAATATTTGACACACTTGATTTCAGGCTTTGAAGTAATCTAACACAACATTATCTAGCACATCAGTGTTGGCCCTTGGGTGGCCACTGGGGAAGTATCAGAAATTTAGTTGGCCTACCATTAATATTTCATAAGGAGAGAAACCAAATCTTCTGTTTACTATAATAGATCTCATTGTCATATGAGCTGTAGGCAATGTGTCTAACCACTATAGTTGACATATATACAAACTCTTGAGTTAGTTTATTTTTCAGAATTCTCTTTTCATGTTTGACTTTCTCTGCTGAATTCCAGTTCTATGGCATGAAGGCATTGATGAATCATTAGGGTTTTACAAACTGCAGTTTGTTTGAAGACTTTTGCTGACACTTATGTCAGTTTTAACATATGGGTGTACTTCCACTCATCTGAAAAGGTAAACACAATTACTAAAGTTTTACATGCATAAAATCAATCTGAAATGGTCCGCAAGGTGGGAGACATGAGCTGCCCTCTTTATTGTGACACTCCTGTACTCTGTGGGCCTGACACAGGGCAGCTCCATAAATACCATTGAACATATTGGAAAGTTTAGAGCATACTCATCATTCTTTATTATTTTTAGAATCCCTTCTGTGTGTGAGTCAATCCATAGTTATGCAAGCAAGATAAGAGTAAATTCTTTGGTGCTGCCAAGCAGCCATTTAGGAAAGACTAAAGATAGAGTTAAAAAAAAATACCCTGCCAGTGTAGACTGGATTTGGAGCCTAGTTCTGAAGAAGGACAAAGTATTTTATGTCACGTGTGTAGGTCACAAATAAAGTGAGAGGTAAAAATTACCACTTTAAATGCATTAATGAAAAATTTAAGAGTGACCAATTGAGAATTCAGGAAGCTAAAAAAGATATGGAATAAACCTCAAGAAAGAAGTAAGTAATAATAATAGCACAAATTAATGAAATAGAACAAACTATAGAACATATCAGGGAAACCAAAGGCTTTGACAAGAAAAATTTTATAAAAAGAATTTTTTTAGAAGTTCTTGTAGAACAGGCCTAAGGAAAAAAGTGAAAATGTACCAATAAACAAAATAGGAGTAATTGGAAATACAGAGACAGTAAAATGTGTAAGAGACTATATTTCTGAACTGCTGATTTTTAAATCTAATGAAATAGTAATTCTGTAGAAAAACTTAATTACCAAAATGGATTCACAAAGAAATTAAAAGCCTCAATAAACATATAACTATTAAAGAAATAGTAACATGACACCTTTCAAATGATATCAGGCCCAGATTTTTTTAGGTACATATTATCAGCACTTCAAGGAATAGAGGAAAAGCAACCCAGGTCCTTATATGAGATTAATGTAACTTTTAAATAAAATCCCAATAAGGACAGAACAAGAAAAAAAGTATATATATCAATTTCACTTATGAATAGAGATGAAAAATATATTGTAAAAAGTCACAAATCAATTTTTAAAATTGATAGTAGCTATTTTTAAAAAATAGAGACTAAGGGCTTCCCTGGTGGCGCAGTGGTTAAGAATCCTCCTGTCAGTGCGGGGGACATGGGTTCGAGCCCTGGTCCAGGAAGATCCCACATGCCGTGGAGCAGCAAAGCCCGTGCGCCACAACTACTGAGCCTGTGCTCTAGAGACTGCGAGCCACAACTACTGAGCCCATGTGCCACAACTACTGAGCCCGTGTGCCACAACTGTAGCCTGCATGCCTAGAGCCTGTGCTCCGCAACAAACAGAAGCCACCACAATGAGAAGCCCGCGCACAGCAACGAAGACCCAATGCAGCCAATCAATCAATAAATAAGTAAATAAATAAGTAAATAAGTAAATAAAAAATAGAGACGAAACAATATTTATGATAATATTTAATATTAATTAAGTCTCTCAATAATAGACTTAATATTTATTAATATTTTAATAATCCCAGGATTGTATGATTCAGTACCAGAAAGATTAATATGAAATTAACAGATTAATGGTTTTTAAATAAAACTATGATCATCTCAGATGCCAAGAAAATTATTGCAATACAATCTAATACTCATTACAAAACCAAATCAGTAGTAGAAGGGAATTTTCTCTAACTTGATTAAGGGGATTGACAAAAACCCTATAGCAAGCATCATATGTAATGACCAAACTTTCAAAAGTATTCTCAGTAATTTCAAGAGCAAGACACGGATATCTACCAACCACATTTCTGTTCAATGCTGTAGTGGAGGACCTACATTTCAATAAGAGAAAACAAAACAGAAATGAGAGTTATATGTATTGGAGAGAAAAGACTGAACTGTCTCTAACTGAAGGCAATATAATTGTCTACAGAGAAAATCCAAGAGAACCAACAAACTTTGAATTAAGGAGCCTTCAGCAAAGTTACAAAAGAAACATCAATAGTGTTCCTATAAGTAACTGGTTACACAATGTTATTTAAAACAGCAATGAAAACTAATACCTATGAGTATGCTTCATGGAGAAAATTATAAAAATAAAGAGATATGACTACATTTATAGACAGGAAGACCCAGTGCAACTTCTCCCCAAATGTGTCCATATATTCAGTGTATTTTAAATCAAATCCAAACAGGCTTTTTGAGGGAACTTGAATAGTTGATCTTAAAGTTTTTATGGAAAAGCAAAAAGCCAGGAGTAACTAAGCCAAGAGTAACTTCTTCCTCCTAAGAAGGAACAGTTGCCCTATCAGATATAGATATTAAGACCTATAAAGCTCTAATAATTAAAACAGTAAGTATTAGTACAGGTATAAAGAAGAAAAAAGAACTAGGACTAGACAAAGTGAAAAGACAAGCCACAAAGTAGGAGAAGATATTCACCATCTCTAGAACCGAGGAAGATTAGTATTTTGAATATACCATTGACAAAAAGACAACCAAATGGAAAACTGGAAAGATGGTATGAACAGGTAATTTACAGATGTAGAAACCTGAATAGCTAATGAGCTTATAAAAGATGCTAAATGTCACTAAGTAGCCAAAGAAATTAAAATGATGAGATAATCACTTCACATTTGTCAAATTGACCGAAATTAAATATCCTAACAATAAATGAAATGTATTGGCAAAAGTGTGGGGAAAGGAGAACTTTAACACACCCCTGGTTGAAGTATAAATTGATACAGCCACTTTGCAGAGTAATTTTATAATAAAGAGCAAAGTTAAAACTTCTAAGATGTGGGCCCTAGAGAATCACACATATGCACAAGGAAATATATGACTCATTGTAACTTAGGTGTTTGCAAGTCAAAGTATGGAAACGACCTAAATGTTCATAAGCAGGAGACTGGGTGGGTGGTAAATTATGGTAAATTTATACCATCGAGTTCTATAAAGCACTGAAAATGGATGACTTAGGATGGGGGTTGGCACATTACTTACTGCCTATTTCTGTAAATGAGTTTATTGGCTCACAGCCATGCTCACTCCTTTACATGTCGTCTGTGGCTGCTTCTGCATGGCAACTGACCCTTAACAGAAATTTGCCAACCCCTAAACTAGAGCTACATGTATCAAGTTGTGTAAATGTCAAATATAATGTATGAAAGATAGCTTATTGCAGAATGTGTATAGTATAGAGTTTGAAAACATGCAAAATACCTTGATATCTATAGATGCCTCTATATGTATAATAGTGTAAAATATGCATTAGAATCAGCAACACCGAATACATGGTAGTGCTTTCCATAGTGGAGGGAGCTTATAGAGGGGCTTCAACAGTTTTGATAATATTCTATTTCTTTAAGAAATGTGGAACAAGTAAAAATGTTAGGATTTGATAAGTAACTGGATTGTGAGACGTGAATGTTGTATTAACTGTACCTTTTTGAACTTTAAAAAATACTCCACAATTTGAAAATTGGATATTTTGATCTGATGTGTTAATAATCACAAATTAGTAAGAATTTAATTATTGAGAATGCTCTTAATATTTTGTTTTTTTAGTAAAGATTTTTTAAGCATTTTGTGTTAAAGTAACAGAAATGGAAGATTTCATACTTGTTTAATTTTTCCAGAGCATTGTTTTGCTTTTAAATCTTTTTATTATGAAAAGTTTCAGATGTGCAGAAAGGAATATTGTTTGTATGTACGATTTATTGACAGAAAGGCACATAAGAATAACTAAGAAGAGTAGCCTGAGCCTTTTTAGGTTTAGAATAATAATCAGGAAGGCTGAGGCCTGAGCTAAGAGGTGTAGCAAAAGTTATGGACAATAAAAGGCCCTTTGTTCACAAAACAAAGACAACAAAGAAATATTTGACCCAGTGCATGATGTAAATGGTGTAATTTTAAAAATAACCAAAGAAAAGCAGGCCTAGAAAATATGTATTATCGAAGAAAGAATACAATTGATAGTCCCACCTCTTACTAACTAGCTGTGTAACCTTGCAGGGGTCATTTTAACTTGTCAGGGCCTCATTTTCCTAAGGATAGTGTGATGCAGTTAGTTTAAGTGATCAAACTAGTCCCCTCCCACCTGTGATTCAATGTCTTGTTGACTCCTGTTTTCAATCCATTGTTTCTGTCAAAATTATCATCCAACATAAAAAATAAATGTGGAATAGGGGACTTAAAGCTCAAGGTAGATGAAAAGTTCATAAACAGCACCTATTTCTTCAAGCCAGGAGTTCCTGTCTTTAAGCTGAACGCCTCAGGGTCTTCAAACAGGCCAGTCTTTTACTTGCCTCAGTCTTTGTACCTCCTGTTTCTTTCTTCTATACGCCCCAACTTTAGGTTTGCTCCTGTGGCTCATCGTTGCTGCTTTTTCCAGGAAGTGTTCCTGGAGTAGTTTAGGCAAATAGATGGATGGTGGAGCCGCTCGGTGAATTAGCCAACACCGGAGAAAAGCAGACTTTGTTGAGGAAATTGGTGTGTTTTATTTTGGACAGGAAATCTGATCAAGCATCAGTGGGACATTCAAATAGAGATATGTAGTAGCTTCTTGAGCACACAGATCTGGAGATTAGGAGCGAGATCTAGGTTGAGAGTATAGATTTGGTATATAGTTTGGTTATCAGCTTATACGTGATAATTAAAGAGGAGAGTGTAGACTGGAAAGAGAAGAAAGCATCACACCAAATCCTGAAGAAAATCAGCATTGGAGGGAGAAGGAAAAGAGAAGGAGAGAAGAAGATAGAAGAGTAGCCAGTGAGATTGGAGGAGAACTAGAAAAATATGACCCCATGGAAGCCAAGCATATCGAGTAGGATGAGGAGTATGAAGAGTGCTCATTGGATTTAACAACAAATAAGTCTTCGGTGGTCTTGGCAAAACACTTCCCGTGGATTGGTGACCCAGAACACCACTGGTTGAGGCAGGTTGAGGGGAGGATTGGAAACAGTGAATGTAGCCAGTTCTTACAAGAAGCTTTGCTGTTCAGGAAGTATAAGGTGAGGCTGTAGGATCTTTTTGAGAGAAGTTATTAAATGCTAACAGAAAGGAGCTTGGAAAGAAGAAAGGGTTGAAGATAAGGCACCAGGGTGGTTAACTGATGGGATGTCCAGATAGAAGGATCACCTTCAGCGAAGATGCTGAAGATGTTGTGGCAGAGGAAATGAGGCGAACAAGGATGTGGGTGCCGCTCAAACTTCCATTTTAATGAGTTTTTCTCCTCGTTGAAGGTACAGGGAATTATCTGCTGAGAGCGAGAGGGGTAGTAAGTAGTGTTCTGTAAGTACAAGGGATTTGAAATAATTGCTGTGGAGAATAGGAGGGAGAACAGCCTTGGAGGATAAAGATGGCTGATTAGAGACAAGGGAGAATTCCAAGTTGGAGACAGTAACATAGCAGTGGTACCATCTGTGTAGCTGTGTGATTTGTTTTTTTTTTTTCAAACAGCTCCACCTGCGGCTAGATGGGAAGCCTTAGTGTTAGGATAGACGTGACTGACAGTTGGTTTGCTCCAAGTTGCCCTTTTGCTCAGTAGATGTGACAGAAATATGGGACGAGGGTGTTAGTTAAGGAAGTTGGCAAGAAAGTCATTGAAGAGATAGACCACGTAGTCTAGAACAGGGGTTGGCAGACTACAGGCCAAATGTGGCCCACTGCCTGTCTTGTGTTGTTTTTATACATTTTTAATGTTTACATAAGTACTTACATAATATCCATAATATGCCTCTTGGCTCACATAGCCTAAAATATTTACTCTCTGGCCCTCTAAGAAAACGTTTCCTGACCTTTACCTAGACTAAAATAGGATTGTAGTAAAAACAGGATGGGACTTACAGATAGGCAGAAAATAGAGGGTCCAAGGAACTTAAGGTCTCAGTAAAGTCCAAATATTAGGTACAATGGGACAACTGAGTGGGAAGGATAGGAGTTTGAAGTGAGAGGCTTGTGAGTTAGATTTCAGAGCTGGGGCAGCTGCAAGTGACAACCAGGTCCAGCTGTGGCCATGGTAGTCGGGGACCAAAGTAGAGGGGCTGTGACTGTCAGTGGAGTTGAGGTCAGGGAACTGAAGAGCCCAAGCGGAGATATAAAGTCATCTAGGAGTGGAGGAAAGGAAGATTGGGAGTGTGCCATTCAGCCTGCCAATTTGAGATGGTTAATACAGTAACAGAATCACATGCTTAAATCACGTCTCTAAAGGTGAGGGAATCCCCACTGGAAGGCCAATCGTATGTTTAAAATTAAAAGAAAAAAGGGCATGGCGTTTGCTTGAACAAGAAGAGTCAGCCTTGTGGAAGAAGTGGCTGGTGAGTAAATGGCTAATGAACGTTAGGCAGCTGCATGACCAGGTCACCCAGGATGGCTGCTCTCTTGCTCTCTCTACATCCCCTGCCGGCCAGTGCCTGCTTCATCTGCACCCTGCTCACATGACTGCCCTTCTACATACCTGCCCCAGGCCCCAGCTGGTGATTGTCCTAATCTCTAGGTCAGAAGATCTCCACCAGGAGAGCTTACCTAAGGGGCAGTGAGGGGCATGCGCCTCTGCTAGTTTCCCTGATAACCGATGACATCAATTCCCACTATAACTGGTAACCTCCCCCTTCCCCCCAGAAGCGAAGACTGCTGCCTCGTGCTGCCCACCGTCTGCCACACATGGTGGTGTGTCACTCCAGGCCTCGCTTTCAAACGTGTAAGCTTCCGCGTCCGTTAAACCATTGATGTCTCTGTTGCTGACTCCAGGCTCTGCTGTCCTGAGGCTGGGCAAGTACAGGGCTTGCAGGCCTGTGGGGTGCAGCCCAACTGCTGTGTTCGTAGATGAAAGCATAGCGTGTGATGCGTTGCCCAAGGAACTTGGGACCTGGAACTGGAAATTGGTTCCTAGGGCTGTCAGGTGTCTCACTGGTTATTCATTTAGAAGAAGGAGGCCCCCATTGTTGCTTTAGGTCTGGAAGGCAGAACAGCACAAACAGCGTTTGTGGACATAGACGTAGCTTTCCCTCAGCACATAGGACAGAATCAGAATGACGCCTTCATCACTGAGGTCATTCTTACAGCAAGACCAGCTAGGTGGCAGTGTTGCTGAAGAGCTGCCTCATAAATGACCTTCAAGTCCTTTCTAATCCAAATTCTGTGATGATACAGGTGTGACACAATTTTCTCTAAAGTATAAAAACAATCCATTTAATTCATGGATGATTTTTCACCTGATTCTTCTCATTTGCTTGTTATTGAGCACCCACCCTGTTGCAGGCACTTCCTAGGACTACAGAAAAGAGCGATATCCCTCAGTATTGTATTATTTATCCACAGGGACCTCTTCTTTAGCCATTATTTCTTTATATGTGGGAAAGTGACAGCCATACTTTTACTTTTTTACATTTCTGCTTTCATCCTGACCTCAGGACCACAGATATAACATTGCTATCCACCAACATAAATACCTCATGGCATAGAATGGTTAAGAAAGCTAAATGAAGCTTTGCTACTCTATCCTGGGGCTTGTGCAGTAACGCCTCACATGCAGTGAGTTCTCAGCACGTGTTTTTTGAATTGAAATCTTCCATTTCTGTAATAGCATCACCTGCACCTTTAGGTAGAACTTGAATTTAATGTGGTGTTTTGTGTGTGTGCTTGTTTTTCGAGTAGCTGATGGATTTACAACTGAGCGACAGTAACTTTCGTCGACACATCCTGTTGCAGTATCTCATTTTATTCCAGTATCTCAAGGGGCAGGTCAAATTTAAAAGGTAAGTTAATATGGGTAGTAAATGGTTTATAAACAGCAGCAAAGAGAATGATTGCTTACTGATGTATATTTTTATGTAGTGGGCTCATTTTGTGTGGAAGGGCCACCTCCCTGAAACATTTCATTTGCAGCAATATTAGATAATCAGGGGCTTTTGTTAGCTTAACAAGATGCTAAGGTATTTGTTTTAGAGAAAAGGCATTGACTGTATCTGCTGCCAGTGTCTTTCTTGCTGAGAGCCCGGCATCCTGGGAGTTCTCAGTTGTCTTGGTGGGTGGAGGTCTCTGCTCCTGATTTCCATCATTCCTCACCTCACTCAGACCTTCTCCAAACCTGATTTGCAAACTCAGCCAATAATACTTCTTTCTCTAGGTGTGGGACTATCTAGGACATTAGACCTGAAAAAAATTAAGTAAAGCTTTGAAGCACAGAGGAGTTCTAGTTTCTTTGGGGTTTCAGAAAACCTAATCAGGACCTCCACTGTCAGTCTGAATACCTCCACCTGTAGGGCGGACTAGTCCCTCTTGTCCCACCCAAAACTGAAGCAGAGCTCCCTGTTACTGGATGGTATCAGAAGTTTGCAGAGCAGTGTTGTATTAGTTGTAAAGAATGTGGCTTTCTACCTTCTGGTTTTGAATCCCACTTTCATCACCCACTAGCTGCAGTTCAGCTTTCAGACTTGTAATTTTAAGATAACACATAACAAGCACTCAAAAATGTTATTTGTTATCCTTCTATCTGTTGTGGAGGTTTGGTATAGCATAGTAGAAATTGGAGGCAGACCTGGGTTTGAATGCAAGCTGTAGTCTGTTTAATATATGCACATGTCCTTGTTTTGAGAAGTAAATGAATAATGTATGTAAAGTCCTTAGATCCTGGCACATGGTAGTCTATCAGTATTCGCTGGATTGCTGTAAACTATAGAGCACCTAGTACATAGTGAGAGCTGAATTAATGGCAGCTGTTAACAATTTGGGTCTGCCTTCAGCCTTCTCTAGAGTTTTGGGGGTTTTATTCATTGTATCTTGAATGTGTTTTAAAGGAACATAGTGTGACTTATTTGAATGTGCATCTTGGAGAGAGGAGTATGTTAACATTTTCTCTGAGGCTATTATCCCACATTGAACTTCTTATTTTAGGAAGCATTCATTGCTTTGTTCAGTGTTTCTTCAAGACAGTACATAAACCTTAAAATTGAGTATACATTCTTGTAACTCAAGCATGCTTTTATTGCTTTGTTTCCTAGTTCAAACTATGTTTTAACTGATGAGCAATCACTCTGGATTGAAGATACTACAAAATCAGTTTATCAAGTAAGTTCATCACGCAACAAACCCATGATTGAACAAAATGAAAATTTAGAATTTTCTTTGTTTCAGCCCCAAATAGGAAAATAAGGATAAAGTTAAGCTCAGGTACAAGACCACAAACACTTCTTGGTTCTCTGCCTACAAACCACTCCTATGATGCAGAAAGTTGTTGAAAGCTTAGTATATTCTTTCTAATCACAGCTACTATCTGAAAACCCCCCTGATGGAGAAAGATTTTCAAAGATGGTAGAGGTACGTGTTTTATATTTACATAGTCTTCTTAGCACCCAGCAGAGTTTCAAAGTCTTCATTATGGAAATGTAATTTCTTTGTTTTTCCCAGCATATATTAAACACTGAAGAAAACTGGAACTCATGGAAAAATGAAGGCTGCCCAAGTTTTGTGAAAGAAAGGTAAATATATACCCAAGCAATATGAGAAAGGCTTTCAGAATAGTTTGGTATGATTATTTTACATTATGTACAGATATGAGTAAATGTATTTCATATAAAAAATGTAAATTGTATTCCATACAAGTTACAACCACTTTGATATACTTCTATTTGACATTTTTATCTCAAATTTCTTGTCATTAACTTCTCAGAACAAACTGATCTGTTATTAGTGATTGGGAAAAAAATGCTGTGTACCCACTCCTTGTGATTTGTCCCCTGGTGTGGCATTTTTGTCTTCTCTCTGATGAGTGTAATAATATGAAGCTTTCATATGAAGCTTTTTTAGGAAGAAAACAATAACTAAATTTTCTTTTACATTAAACATTTGAAATTCCAGTATGTTTTGTTCACCACAGAACATCAGATACCAAGCCGACAAGAGCAGTACGGAAGAGAACGGCTCCAGAGGACTTCCTAGGGAAAGGACCCAACAAAAAAATTCTGATGGGAAAGTAGGTTAACCTGTCTCATAGGTGGGATGTTACCATAGAGGCTTTTATATTGTGAAAATATTACTGTAAGAACTCCCAAGGTTTTGTGTTTTTCCAGTTTTTTTTGTGTTTGGTATGTACACAGATGACTAAAGCAAACCATACCCTGTCAGTCTGTAGGGTCCATCATGGATTCACGCATCAAGACAAAACTTACGTTTTTTGTCTCCTGCTTCCAAAATCCATGGCTCTAGGTTCTGCCATTTTTTCCATGTCACAGACAATACAATTGCTGTTAGATTGATCAGCTTACTTCTAATTGTTGCACAGTACTATGATCCTTTCATTTCTTTTACCTTCTAGTTAACTATTCATTGTGTTATACTGCATTTGAATATTTTTAGAAAAAAGTAATGGTTATCACTACCATTAAAGGGAGCTCAGCTCAGCGCTCTGTGACAACCTAGATGGGTGAGATGGGGGTGGGGGGGATGGGAGGGAGAGCCAAGAGGGAGGGGATATAGGTATACATATACGATTCACTTCATTGTACAGCAGAAACTAACACAACATTGTAAAGCAATTTTACTCCAATAAAAAAAAAGGAAAAAAATCATTAACATTAAATATATGCTCATATAGAAAATTTGCTAAATACCAAAAATGATTAAAACTCATCACCACCCCAAATCCACTATTTAAGTATTTTTGTAGTTTTAAGGTAGAAGAGAACGGTGTCCATAAAAAATGTATTTATTTTTGTGTCTATTTTGCAGTGAGGAGTTAACAAGGCTTTGGAATCTCTGTCCTGATAATATGGAAGCCTGTAAATCAGAGACAAGGTAGGTTTAAAATGTTTCATATGAAGTATTGCTTTTCTCAAATGTTAACTAGAGTAGAATTTTGTCAGCTATAAGCAGAGCTCAAAAGAAATTTTAAAGTTTACTGTGGTTGACTTTGGCCCAGTAGAATATAGCTTTCCATAAAACACCTAGAAATACTGATAAAATAATTGCAGAAATCACAAGAAATAAAGATTCACAAAAGAAGGGGGAACTAAAAACCAAAGTAAGAACTAATGCTGCGGTTGCTTCTAGCTGGGGAGCAGTGCACGTGATTCCCACATTGGGGAACCAGAGAACTTGGGTTTTAACGGCCACAAAAGGACAGAAAGTAAAGCCTTAGGGCTGCACAAATATGTAACTGAGTTTCCTCCAAGTAAAGCTGAGGTCCTCAGTGCACACTATCTGTAGAAGAAGGGCACGGTGGGAGGAGAAGGGACTTGTTCACTGGCACAGGAAGCAAGGAGTTCATCCATTTCTACCTGAGATGTGGGGTAAAAGGAAAAAGTATTCCCTGAGAAATTATAACCACAGGTCTGCTGTCACATGGTCTTAGAGTTTATACTACCAGCAGTATAAAGGAACGACCCCCAAGCTAAGAGGGTGAACTAAAAAGTCCCAGGCTGATGATAGAAAGTTTGTGGCGGGGTAGGGCGGCCACATCTTCAACCTAAGCCACACAAGGATTCTACAGGTAAGTCTGAAGATAAACTCACCATCCAAACTTAAGAAAACAATCTACCATGACTAAGAATCCGCAGACAGAAGAAGCAACTAAAAGGAACATGGCACTCTCAAAAAGGACCAGGCAAATTAGAAAAAACAAGTACTTCTTGTAGCAATAAGAAAATATAGCCGTTTTGTACAACACAGGGAATATAGCCAATATTCTGTAATAACTGTAAATGGAAAATAATCTTTAAAATTGTATAAAAACTTTTTTAAAAGATGTGATGTTTAAAAAATAGTCATTGAAATTACAAAATTTAATAGGCTCTCTTTAGAGAGCCCATTTTTCTCAGTGTCTTCTGATAAGATTCTTGGGTCTTGCTTGACTGCATCAAATTTTATTTCTACATACAAATGCAAGAAAGATACAATTAAAAACCAATCATGCTACCATGGTAACAGTCTAAACTAAGCTCAACATTAAATTCATATGGTCTGGTTATTAGTTTTGGTTTAATTCTGGTTTTAAAAATAAATATCCATGGATGTGTACATGGCATGAACATTTCCTGCTTGCTGGTAAAATTTAAATGCTCTTAAACCCCTGGCTACCCTCTGTGACCAGCAGCACTGTCATATGTGACAGTATATAGTGCAGTGTGTTACATTATAGACTATAGTATATAAAATGGTATAGTACCACTCTGCCCTCTCTTTATTGTCCCCTTTGAGAATTTGTTTTGAGTCACCTCCTGAAAAATCTGAGTTCCTAAGTAATCTAACTGAAAAATCAGTGTGGGTAATGCTGGAGTCTTTACTGCCACCATTGTATGAGCATTAAGAACACACATGATCCTCACTAGTTATTTTCTTAATGCCCAGGGAATATATGCCAACTTTGGAGGAATTCTTTGAAGAAGCCATTGAACAGGCAGACCCTGAAAACATGGTTGAAAATGAATACAAGTAAGTAATGTTTCTCATGAACTAATTTCCCTAATATCTCTTAAGAATTGTATGTATACTAGAATGCTTATCGAGGCAGTTGAGAGCATAGTACTTTTTTCCTTTTAGCTGAGTTTATGTGCCAGCTTCACATTACTGCACGTCTTGATTTCAATGACCATTCCCATCGACTAACAAGCATGACTTAGAGTCACGCTTGTGTCAGAAAGTAGAAAAATCCCCCTGAGCCCACCTCTATCACCTCTTTTCTCTGTTCCCCTTCAAATCACAGTATGTCCAACAGTGGTTGATAATTACTGCCTTCATTTCCTCAGCTCCTGTTCTCTGGTCAGCCCATGCCTGCTGGGCTGTCTCCCCATCACTCCACTGAAATAGCTCTGATCATTTTTTGACCTCTCAGCAGCATTCTCCAATTGATCTCTCCCTGCTTAGATAATGTTTTCTTCCCTTGACACCCATCTAACTGCACTCTCCTCCTGTTTTTCCCTTTGCCTCACGTTCTCAGTCTCCATTGCTGGCTCTCCATCTAACTCAAATTTTGTAGTAACTTCAGGAGTCAGTCTTAGCTGTATCTTCCAGGTGACACCACACAGCCCCATGGTTTTAAATAGGCATTATGGCATCGTGATCCGAGGGCAAGGGCCCTCTCATCAGCCTGCCTAGGTCAGTCCTGGGACTCTTATCACTTAACTGGCTAGGCTTCTAAGGGCTAATTTAAACTCTTTGCTTTGCTTGGTTTATCTGTTAAATAGTAATAGTACCCATCTCACAGGGTTATTCTGAGCATTAAATAAGATGGTTCACGTTGAACCACACACTGCCTAGCGGTAGTTTTTCAGATGCCAAGACTGTCTCAGAGGTAACGAGGCTCATTTATGAGCAGTGACTGATAAACTAGATTGCTACTCTAAGAACTTGTGGGGACTTCCAAGTCACTTACAAAAACTCTTAAGTGGAACAAATCTGTGCTCTGGATTCTCTGTAGCTTGCCTGTTTCCCAAACATTATCTTTAGAGTTTCTCAGGTTTTTCTTACCTTACTGTGTACCACCTATTGTTAAGGAACAGTTCGTGGATTCTGTTCTTGGTATCACTGCTTATGGTGTTGGCTACTGGATGTGTCCCAATTTTAGTTTTGGAGTAATTTTTATTCACTGAGGTTGATACTCAGTACATTAAAGTTTAGATGTTATATAAATTTTTTAAAAACCAGATTAAATTAACATGAAAACTGTTGGGTTTATAAAATATTCTGAAACTCACACCTGCAGATGGCATTGCCCATTTGGATATCAAGTCAACTGAACATAGTGAACCCATGAGTATTTTTCTAAGTGACCAGGGGGATGATCTGTCCTGCACACACAGCATCTAGCCCGTCCTGGACACATACTAATTGACTTTTAACTTAAAATGTATGTAAACTTTTTAAATTTAAAAACTGTTTGCTGCATATGAACCTGCCTCTTTGGACTCTGTTGGTTTCCATTTATAAGTGAACTGCACACTGAGAGGTTCTTTAGGGCTATGATCAGAATGAGAAGAATGGTGCCTTCAGCTACTGACATGGGAGTATAGAATTTTGCCTGGTGAACTACATTAACTAGAAGGGAATATAGAAATAAAGAAGTATAAATTACAAGACTGACATCTCTTTTTATAGGGCTGTGAACAATTCTAATTATGGTTGGAGAGCCCTGAGACTGTTAGCACGGAGAAGCCCTCACTTCTTTCAGCCAACCAACCAGCAGTTTAAAAGTTTGCCAGAATATCTCGAAAACATGGTAATAAAGCTAGCCAAGGAATTACCAGTAAGTAACACAGATCAATTTTTACATCCTTTAGTTTGCGTTACCTTCTTTTTTTAAACTGCTATTGCTATTTGAGCTAAGAGCTGAATTTAACCTTTATCATGTGGGGGAAAAAAAAAAATCCATAAACCCCCTTGTTTTAGAATGAGGAAAAAAATGCATTTGAGTATACATTTATAGGAAGTACATAAATTGATAAAACTTTATATAAAAAATTTATTATACTTTGATTAAACTTATTTTTTCTGTTTGCCAATGCATTATATTTTAGCAAAGGTAGGGCCCATGGGGTAGTGGTAGGCAGCTTGGCCTATCCTTCTACTCTTTTCCAATACAATATGGTAATAACTATACTGTATGCATAAATCTGAATAAAATTACTCAAAAAAAAAATTGTTGACATGGTTGATCCCTCAGTCTTCCCTAGACCATTGTTACCATATGCTGAGTACTTGCAAGTCATCTTACCATACTTCTTACTGGCTCCCTTCTTCCCAGGTTGGAGTAAGAGTCTTTCCAACCTTCAGTCTTCCCCGTCCCTCCTTCTCCAGGTTAACACTGTCCCACTGTGATCCTTACCTGACATTCACATTTAACACTCTCAAGGGTAAAGTTCGGGGCCCCATAATTGGAATCTCATACCTAAATAGAAAGTATCCCCAGTTATCTGATTTTAGAAGTTGGCATTCTTTTAAAACATTCTTTTACTCATTTTAGCCTCCTTCTGAAGAAATAAAAACAGGTGAGGATGAAGATGAGGAAGATAATGATGCTTTACTGAAGGAAAATGAAAGTAAGAATTGAATTTTCTTGGCTATTTTACAAAATTGGAAAAGATTGGGGTTCTTTGTTGAGAGGTACGTTATTTGATCTACTTCTCAACTTCTACCATTTTTCTCAGTTGTTTCTTACAGTGAGGAATCGAAAACATTGCTGATATTAACTTTTAAAATAATACCTTTTATTCAGTAAAATTTGGAAGTGTTGGGAAGAAAAGTACTTACATTTGAAGGCAACTCTCATACTTCTGTTAATTCTTGGGGTTTAGATTGGGGGCCGCTGGTTTCAGAAGCCTTCCTAGTTATAATAGAGGCAACAGCTTTAGCTTTGATTGAGTCCCTAATGATCATAAGAATGGTAATTCAACCCGTGGAAAGTATAAAAAGGAACTTTTAAAATAAAGCTTATTAAAGGTGACTAATATCTCAGTGGCCCCATATTCCGTTTTCTATTTTGAATCGTACACATCCTCATACTTTGTTCATAATTTATGTTTCCTGTGTTTTCTAGGTCCTGATGTTCGGCGAGACAAACCTGTAACAGGGGACCAAATAGAGGTATTTGCCAACAAACTGGGTGAACAATGGAAGATTCTGGCCCCCTACTTGGAAATGAAAGACTCAGAAATTAGACAGATTGAGTGTGACAGTGAAGACATGAAGATGAGAGCTAAGCAGCTGCTAGTCGCCTGGCAGGATCAGGAGGGAGTGCATGCGACACCTGAGAACCTGATCAATGCACTCAACAAGTCTGGGTTAAGTGACCTTGCAGAAAGTCTAACTAATGACAATGAGACAAACAGTTAGCTTTTTTTTTTTTATTATTAAAACTGTGATAAGCTTTTGTTACCAAGCAGCATTTGATAAGAGGTTCACTGGTTTTGGTAAACAATAAACAAACATTTTTATAACAGTTGTACAGTTGGCTGGTGCTCCAAGAACAACAGAATGCATGGTGGCTCTTGATGACTGTGACCTCAGGGTCTGGGGGGACAAGGGGGTAGGTTGGGGAAATGGCCAAAGTCAAGTGACCTCAAGGTCACATAATATTTTTGTTAATTAAACATTTATAAAGTCAGTAAGCAATATTTAGGGGCATGGTGTTTCCTAAGATACACTATGCCAAACTGGTTTCCTGCATTCCATTAGTAGTTACAGAATTTAACTTGCTATCCTGAACATCCCACAGTAATACTTTCTGAAACCGTATGACTGCTCTAGTCTCATCTATGCTTTAAAGCAGAGGATCAGCAAACAAACAAGGGTCCGTTTGTCACGTCTTTTTATAAGTAAAATTTTAATGGTACACAGCCATGCTGATTCTTTTAAGTACTGTCTATGGCTCCTTTCATGCTACAACAGCAAAGTTACATAGTTGCAACAAAGACTTATGGCCTGCAAAGCTTAAAACATTTTAAAAATACCTGGCCCATGGCAGAAAATATTCTCTAACCCCCAACTTTAAAAGAAATGGGGTGAAGTCTAAAATGTAGTTCTTTTAGCCTTACAGAACTTATTTTAAGCTCTCAAGTCATTAAAATAGGGATACATACCTCAGGGATTGTTGTGAAGTTCAAATGAGATACGTATGTGAAAGCATCCTACAAACAGCAAAGCACTATGTAGTCATGGCTGGAGACAGTTTCCATTCCAACGTAAGTTACCCTTTAGGGCGATAGGGTCATTGTTTTGAATCGGGAAGAAGGGCTAAGTGCCTGTCACTAAAAATATTCTTGCTGGGGCTTCACCTCACTCGCTAGTCCAACAGTGATCCAGCACAGCTCTAATATCAAAAGGGCCTCAGTGCGAGGGGCACAGCACATAAGGCACGCTCAGGAATCAATCAAGACATTTTCTTGCTTATTCTCTCTTTTCAAAGATCTTATATGAAAGGCTGAATTCTAAAATAGCCTTAATAGTTTAAAACAACACTAGTATAAGTCCAATTTCTTATACTTTATAATGCCTTTCTGGATCAAATAAAATGAAGTGTTTTGTAATGACAATTAAGGAATTATAATTTAAAATGCTAATTCCATACAAGGCTTATATACTTTGTTCTAACCCTACCTGATCTAGTAGCTACAACATCCTCCAAATCGTAAATTCTGAATTCTAATTCCTAAATTGGTGTCCTCAAAATTGTTCAGAACAAAATAAGTGAATAAAAAAATTCACAAATTTACAAGCATCATACCAATATATAAAAGAATCATTACAATTCTTATGGTCTCATTCTCCCTATTCTATTCTACACCCCCCTCCAAGGCAAAAGGAGTACTGATTGCCAATTATTAAAGCTTAGCTGAAGAAGCTATTTACAAATAAATTTTCCTGAAAGGCTTATTTTATCCCCTAGTGTTCTTATATTACATTGTTCAAACTTGAGAGGAAATGGCCATTATTCTCTAAGAATCTAATAGTTATCACTACTATGCTCTGCAGAGCATTAAAACAGCATGAGAAAAGATGAGATTTCACGATAATCCCCAAAACTTTATTATAAATATCTAACTCAAAGGAAATCAGACAAGTCAGCTGATATTCTATCCTTTTGCAACCAACCAAGGCTCCTAAAACAAAAATGAATTGACTAGAGTGTATTAAAATGGAAGAAACATAACCATATATTGAGATATCTCATACTCTGGTATTTCTACCATCACTTTAAAAATCATTGGTATTAAATTTTGATAGACATTAAGAATTTGGGGGTAAACACCCAACTGAGCCAAGGAACAGATCTGATAACATGGTTGCATTCAGCATCCAAAGAACTCCATTACTTTTACAACTCTATTCCTTTTTAAACAGAATATTATGCTAGCAGGCAAAGAAGACAGTATTTTTAAATGGATGCTTAAGAGCACAGTTAAACTAAGCATCTGCAGAAACTGTAATAGTAGTAAACATATCTGAACTTCAGGCAAGCTCCAACACTCAACAGACAAAAGACTTGAGGTCAAACGCTGTTAGTCCCTCCTTTTTTTTTTTTTTTTTTTTTTATTAAATATCCTAATTTTCTAAAAATAAGGAACCGGAGTTGTCAACATTATTTTTAAGGTTGATTACTATAAAACCATTGCAAAGTTAAATGTACAAACCTAGTACATCAGAGACACAGTAATAAATGTATAATCAAATGTACTATTATTGATCACAATTTATTTTAAAGTCATGAAAAGCCAGCAACAGTCAGGCTGGACAAATACTTGATTGTACCCATGTTTTCATGGGATGGGGACAGCAGCACTGAGTTACACAATGAGATCAA
>RJWK010011117.1:27109-42628 GCA_004363435.1 Platanista minor | reverse complement strand
TCTCCAGAATTTACAAGCAGCTCATGCAGCTCAATAACAAAAAAACAAACAACCCAATCCAAAAATGGGCAGAAGACCTAAAAAGACATTTCTCCAAAGAAGATATACAGACTGCCAACAAACACATGAAAGAATGCTCAACATCATTAATCATTAGAGAAATGCAAATCAAAACTACAATGAGATATCATCTCACACGCCGGTCAGAATGGCCATTATCAAAAAATCTAGAAACATTAAATGCTGGAGAGGCTGTGGAGAAAAGGGAACACTCTTGCACTGCTGGTGGGAATGTGAATTGGTACAGCCACTGTGGAGAACAGTGTGGAGGTTCCTTGGAAAACTACAGATAGAACTACCATATGACCCAGCAATCCCACTACTGGGCATATACCCTGAGAAAACCATAATCCAAAAAGAGTCATGTACCAAAATGTTCATTGCACCTCTATTTACAATAGCCAGGAGATGGAAACAACCTAAGTGTCCATCATCGGATGAATGGATAAAGAAGATGTGGCACATATATACAATGGAATATTACTCAGCCGTAAAAAGAAACGAAATGGAGTTATTTGTAGTGAGGTGGATGGACCTAGAGTCTGTCATACAGAGTGAAGTAAGTCAGAAAGAGAAAGACAAATACCGTATGTTAACACATATATATGGAATCTAAGAAAAAAAGAAATGTCGTGAAGAAACTAGGGGCAAGATGGGAATAAAGACACAGACCTACTAGAGAATGGACTTGAGGATATGGGGAGGGGGAGGGGTAAGCTGTGATAAAGTGAGAGAGTGGCATGGACATAGATACACTACCAAACGTAAAATAGATAGCTAGTGGGAAGCAGCCACATAGCACAGGGAGATCAGCTCGGTGCTTTGTGATCACCTGCATGGGTGGGATGGGGAGGGTGGGAGGGAGGGAGAGGCAAGAGGGAGGAGATATGGGAACATATGTATATGTATAATTGATTCACTTTGTTGTAAAGCAGAAACTAACACCATTGTAAAGCAATTATACTCCAATAAAGATGTAAAAAAATAAAATAAAATAAAGAATCTTACAAGGGACAAGGAAGGACACTACATAATGATCAAGGGATCAATCCAAGAAGAAGATATAACAATTATAAATATATATGCACCCAACATAGGAGCACATCAATACATAAGGCAACTGCTAAGAGCTGTAAAAGAGAAAATCGACAGTAACACAATAATAGTGGGGGACTTTAACACCTCACTTACACCAATGGACAGATCATCCAAAATGAAAATAAATAAGGAAACAGAAGCTTTAAATGGCACAATAGACCAGATAGATTTAATTGATATTTATAGGACATCCCATGCAAAAACAGCAGATTACACTTTCTTCTCAAGTGCGCATGGAACATTCTCCAGGATAGATCACATCTTGGGTCACAAATCAAGCCTCAGTAAATTTAAGAAAATTGAAATCATATCAAGTATCTTTTCTGACCACAACGCTATGAGATTAGAAATCAATTACAGGGGAAAAAACGTAAAAACTACAAACACATGGAGGCTAAACAATATGTTACTAAATAACCAAGAGATCACTGAAGAAATCAAAGAGGAAATCAAAATTACCTAGAGACAAATGACAATGAAAACACAACGATCCAAAACCTATGGGATGCAGCAAAAGCAGTTCTAAGAGGGAAGTTTATAGCTATACAAGCCTACCTCAAGAAACAAGAAAACTCTCAAATAAACAATCTAACCTTACACCTAAAGGAACTAGAGAAAGAAGAAGAAAACAAAACCCAAAGGTAGCAAAAGGAAAGAAATCACAAAGATCAGAGAAGAAATAAATGAAATAGAAACAAAGAAAACAATAGCAAAGATCAATAAAACTAAAAGCTGGTTCTTTGAGAAGATAAACAAAATTGATAAACCATTAGCCAGACTCATCAAGAAAGAGAGAGAGGACTCAAATCAATAAAATTAGAAATGAAAAAGCAGAAGTTACAAGAGACACCGCAGAAATACAAAGCATCCTAAGAGACTACTACAAGCAACACTATGCCAATAAAATGGACAACCTGGAAGAAATGGACACATTCTTAGAAAGGTATAACCTTCCAAGACTGAACCAGGAAGAAATAGAAAATATGAACAGACCAATCACAAGGAATGAAATTGAAACTGTAATTAAAAATCTTCCAACAAACTAAAGTCCAGGACTAGATGGCTTCACAGGTGAATTCTATCAAACATTTAGAGAAGAGTTAACACCCATCCTTCTCAAACTCTTCCAAAAAATTGCAGAGGAAGGAACACTCTCAAACTCATTCTACGAGGCCACCATCACCCTGATACCAAAACCAGACAAAGATGTCACAAAAAAAGAAAATTACAGGCCAATACCACTGATGAATATCGATGCAAAAGTCCTCAACAGAATACTAGCAAACAGAATCCAACAACACATTAAAAGGATCATACACCATGATCAATTGGGATTTATCCCAGGGATGCAAGGATTCTTTAATATATGCAAATCAATAAATGTGATACACCATATTAACAAATGGAAGAATAAAAACCATAGGATCATCTCAATAGATGCAGAAAAAGCTTTTGACAAAATTCAACACAGATTTATGATAAAAACTCTCCAGAAAGTGGGCATAGAGGCAACCTATCTCAACATAATAAAGGTCATACATGACAAACCCACTGCAAACATCATTCACAATGGTGAAAACCTGAAAGCATTTCCTCTAAGATCAGGAACAAGACAAGGATGTCCACTCTCACCACTATTATTCAACATAGTTTTGGAAGTCCTAGCCATGGCAATCAGAGAAGAAAAAGAAATAAAAGGAATAAAAAATGGGAAAGAAGAAGTAAAACTGTCACTGTTTGCAGATGACATGATACTTTACATAGAGAATCCTAAAGATGCCACTCGAAAACTACTAGAGCTAATCAATGAATTTGGTTAAGTTGCAGGATACAAAATTAATGCACAGAAACCTCTTAAATTCCTATACACTAACGATGAAATATCTGAAAGAGAAATTAAGGAAACACTCCAATTTACCACTGCAACACACAGAATAAAATACCTAGGAATAAACCTACCTAGGGAGACAGAAGACCTGTATGCAGAAAACTATAAGACACTGATGAAAGAAATGAAAGATGACACCAACAGATGGAGAGCTATATCATGTTCTTGGATTGGAAGAATCAATATTGTGAAAATGACTCTACTACCCAAAGCAATCTACAGATTCAGTGCAATTCCTATCAAATTACCAATGGCATTTTTTATGGAACTAGAACAAAAAATTTATAAATTTGTATGGAGACACAAAAGACCCCGAATAGCCAAAGCAGTCTTGAGGGAAAAAAACGGAGCTGGAGGAGTCATACTCCCTGACTTCAGACTATACAACAAAGCTACAGTAATCAAGACAATATGGTACTGGAACAAAAGCAGAAATATAGATCAATGTAGCAAGATGGAAAGCCCAGAGCTAAACCCACGCACATATGGTCAACTAATCTAGGACAAAGGAGTCAAGGATGTGCAAAGGAAAAAAAACAGTCTCTTCAATAAGTGGTGCTGGGAAAACTGGACAGCTACATGTAAAAGAATGAAAGTAGAACACTCCCTAACACCATACACAAAAATAAACTCAAAATGGATTAGAGACCTAAATGTAAGACTGGACACTATAAAACTCTTAGAGGAAAACATAGGAAGAACACCCTTTGATATAAATCACAGCAAGATCTTTTTTGACCCACCTCCTAGAGTAATGGAAATAAAAACAAAAATAAACAAATGGGACCTCATGAAACTTAAAAGCTTTTGCACAGCAAAGGAAGCCATAAACAAGACGAAAATACAACCCTCAAAATGGGAGAAGACATTTGCAAACGAATCAACGGACAAAGGATTAATCTCCAAAATATATAAACAGCTCATGCAGCTCAATATTTAAAGATCAAACAACCCAATCCAAAAATGGGCAGAAGACCTAAATAGACATTTCTCCAAAGAAGACATACAGATGGCCAAAAGCACATGAAAAGCTGCTCAACATCACTAATTATTAGAGAAATACAAATCAAAACTACAATGAGGTATGCTCTCACACCAGTTAGAATGGGCATCATCAGAAAATCTACAAACAACAAATGCTGGAGAGGGTGTGGAGAAAGGGAACCCTCTTGTACTGTTGGTGGGAATATAAATTGATACGGCCACTGTGGAGAACAGTATGGAGGTTCCTTAGAAAACTAAAAATAGGGCTTCCCTTGTGGTGCAGTGTCTAAGAATCTGCCTGCCAGTGCAGGGGACATGGGTTTGAGCCCTGGTCCAGGAAGATCCCATGTGCCACGGGGCAAGTAAGCCCGTGCACCACTACTACTGAGCCTGCGCTGTAGAGCCCACAAGCCACAACTACTGAGCCTGTGTGCCACAACTACTGAAGCCCGCGTGCCTAAAGCCCGTTGTCCACAACAAAGAGAAGTCACCGCAATGAGAAGCCCATGCACCACAAGGAAGAGTAGCCCCCTCTCACCGCAACTAGAGAAAGCCCACACACAGTAATGAAGAGCTGACGCAGCCAAAAATAAATAAATAACAATTTAAAAAACCAAAAACTAAAATTAGAATTACCATATGACCCAGCAATCCCACTACTGGGCAAATACCCAGAGAAAACCATAATTCAAAAAGACACATGCACCCCAATGTTCATTGCAGCACTATTTACAATAGCCAGGTCATGGAAGCAACCTAAATGCCCATTGGCAGATGAATGGGTAAAGAAGATGTGGCACATATATACAATGGACTATTACTCAGCCATAAAAAGGAACGAAATTGGGTCATTTATAGAGACGTGGATGGATCTAGAGACTGTCATACAGAGTGAAGTAAGTCAGAAAGAGAAAAACAAATATCGTATACTAACGCATATATATGGAACCTAGAAAAATGGTACAGATGAACCAGTTTGCAGGGCAGAAATTGAGACACAGATGTAGAGAACAAACGTATGGACACCAAGGAGGGGAAAGTGGCAGGGGTGCTAGTGTTGTGATGAACTGGGAGATTGCGATTGACATGTATACACTAATATGTATAAAATGGATAACTAATAAGAACCTGCTGTATTAAAAAATAAATAAAATAAAATTCAGAAGAAAGAAAAGAGTATCCCCCTCTTGCCACAACTAGAGAAAGTCTGCACACAGCAATGAAGACGCAAGGCAGCCAAAAAAAAAAAAAACTGGAAAAAATTAAAATCAACATGAGATTTAAAAAAATAATAATCAAATCCCTCTCAGAGGCCTAGGATGCGATAAATTCTCACATAATCTGTTATTATGCAGGAACATTATGGAAATTATAGCTTCCCAGAAGTCCCAAGTGTCTATTATCTTGATGCTACTTATGCCCCCTTTTGTGGTTTTGGAAGTCTTTGAGAATTACCATGGAATTCAAAATAGTTGCACAAGAAATCTGAGGAAGGCTTTGCAATATTAAATGATTCATGTGACTGGTAAATCTCCACGTATGTAGGAAGTAGCATGAGAACTGTAATGGTGGTTCTTTACAGGAATTAACTAGAAGGACATTGAACCCCAGAATGGCAAACAGTTTTATTAATTTTTATAAAAGTATTTAATAAAATTTAATTAAATTTCACAAAAGAAAAAGGTCAGATATATTTAAACAAATTAGATATTTGATTTTTATCAAGTATATTATTTTAATTTTAATAGATAATTTTGAACCTTTCAGAAGAAACATACTTTTTTTTTTGGCTGCACCGTGCAGCTTGCGGGATCTTAATTCCCCCACCCGGGATTGAACCTGCACCCTCAGCAGTGAAAGCGTGGAGTCCTAACCACTGGACCACCAGGGAAGTCCCGGAAAAATAACTTTAAAACAAACATGAAAAAATTTTAACTTAATTTTACTTAATATTATAGACCAAATTATACTAATTTATGAATTGTATGTCTTTACCACCCATGCAAACATTTCTAGGCCATCAAAGAACATTGACACCTGTAGTAATTAAATCCAGTCATCTTTGATATTTTCCTACCTTTGTCACATAAAAGCAATAATTTTTTTATTTTGTTATTTTGAAGATTTCTCTGTTGAAGTGGAAAAACAGAACACATTCAACACTGGCTGGGTTTGCCACTTATTTAGATGTAGGGTGTATGAGCTCCATTTCTACACTTGCTCAAAGCCCACAAGTGGTAGTGAATGTGTTGAGAGGCACATAGTAGGAAGTCAAGAAACCTTTCTTGAATGAATGGAGTGATTGAATGAATGAGTGAATGAATGAATAACTCCAGTCTCAGAGCCTGCCTACTTCTTCACGACCTAAGGTTTTACTTCTCCCCCTCTTCCTTGGGAAATCGTTCTGGTGTGTAAACCCCAGCCAAAGCTGTACAGTTTTCCTTTCTCACATTTGCTTTTCTGCAAGTGGCTCATATTTACTGAGGGTTTACTACCTGCGAGGCACTGTTTTATGTTTACATAGTCCCCTAAATTATACCTTACAGCATCCTTCATCCCTAGGGCACGAGAAGCTGGGTAGCCTGCCCAGTGTCCCCTGGCTGGAAAGGAGCCGAGAAAGGGTTCAAACTCAGCTGTCTGGCTCCACAGCCCACACTCCTACCAAGGACTCTTAACCTTTCATCTTGTAGACCTGATGCTTGTGGTGCCCCACAGAATAATGTTCTTAAGTTTGTAAATATAATACAAAGGAGACCGATTGTATTGAAATATACTTACCAAATATTTAAAAACTGATTTGTGATGCAGTAATACATGGGCTTCTTCATGATCACATACCTTCAAATTACCTTTGGGTAAATGGTATTTGGTGATACCTGCAAGAACCATAATGTGATATGAAAAATAACTGATTTCTATTCGTGCAACACCACAGGTACTGTTTCTTTGTCTATGTCTGTGAATTTTTTAATTCAAAATTGAAGCCTAGGTTTCCATTAGAGATTAGTGAAAATGAAAGATGTAGTTTTCCCCATCCAAATTCACACACCCCTGAACTTTGTGCCCCTTGGGCATCTGCAGACCCCCCCATCACAACGCCTGTACCAAGTCCCTTTGTTGCCTTTCAGGCCAAGATAAATGTCTTGTTTTGAGACAGGTACTCAAAGCTTAAATAGGTTTAGCTATGGGAATCTGCTCTGACTCTAAGAAGAGCCATTTGCACTTTATTTTTTTCAAATCCTTCCATGAAATCCTGTCACTGTATCTCAAGGCAAAATCTCTAACTATACACTTTCTACCCCTCATCTTCTCCACCAGGATGGTACATCTTTATGGCATATCGTTTTCTCTGTTCCTCTCCTGTGATCCCATCACCACTGAATTTAAACAGATTGCAACTTTTGATAAATAAATGTTTTCTAATCTTAATAATAGCAAATACTTACGGGTTGCTTCCTGCATTGCAGTAGTGTTTCAGCACATTATTTTATGTAGCCTCTTACCAATTCTAGGAGGTAAGAACTAATGTAACTCTTCTAATGCTAAAGAAACAGAAGCTGAGACAGTTCAAGTAACAGCCAAGTATTAATGGCAGCATTTGAGTATTTATTCTAGGCCAATGTTCTAGCTTTGTCTTTATAAACTCTTTTAATCCTTATGAGAACACTTTGAAGTTATCCCTGTTTTATAGGTGGGGAACCCAAGGCATGAAGGATAAGTAATCTGCTCAGGATCACTTAGCTAGCATGGGGCAGAGCTGGGCTGGACCCCAGACAGGCCACACTCAGAGCAAATATCAATACTTTCCCACCACTCATGCTGCCACATTTAAGGAACGAGGAAGCCAGGGATGGAACGAAGTCTCATTCTAAGGTTGCCTTAACATTTGGCCACTGGTTGTGACTAACTCAGGAACTTCCCGTAATGGAGCTACTCATTCCTGTGAATGAATAAAAAGATGTGTTGACTCAGCAACCAAGACTGAGACTGTCAACTCAGTGGTGTGACAGCTGAGTCGAAAACCACAACCTCATATACGTGAATGATTGCCAAGAAACTTACAGTTTAAACTTTGAGAAATGTTACAAAGAGTGGAATCAATAGCCCATAGTAGCCACTTTTTAGAGGGAGCCAAACTAACCAAAATAATAATAATAACAAAATTCAAAAAATTTTAAAAGTTAAGAGCTTGTCATCAAAAACTATTAAGTAAACAAGTGTTCTGTATTTTTAACTTCTGCTGGAGAGAGTTTCCATGAGCCACTAAGGGTTGGGCTGCAAATGACAACTGTTGCCACAGCAGTATCACTCCAACAAAGAACGTGACCTTGAAGTTTATGACTTAGAGCTAAAGGTCAAGTTCTGCCTGTAGGGTATTGGCTCCCTGCCCCTAGCATTCCCTTTAGCCCTTGGGAAGGTAGGGGTTTTAAAATGTATCTGATTATCTCATAAACTCAACTTTTTGTCAACTAACTTTCAAGTATTTTTCCTGCAAATAAAAAGGACATCAGGAGATGGATTTTGTTTCCTTCCTAAATTTTTTTTTATAATTTTTATTGGAGTATAATTGATTTAAAATGTTGTGTTAGGGACTTCCCTGGTGGCAAAGGGGTCAAGAATCTGCCTGCCAATGCAGGGGACACGGTTTCAGTCCCTGGTCTGGAAAGATCCCACATGCCGTGGAGCAACTAAGCCTGTGGGCCACAACTACTGAGCCTGCGCTCTAGAGCCCACGAGCCACAAATACTGAGCTCGTGTGCCACAACTACTGAAGCCCACATGCCTAGAGCCCATGCTCCACAACAAAGAGAAGTCTCCACAATGAGAAGCCTTCACACCCCAACAAAATGTAGCCCCCACTCGCCCCAAAGGGAAAGCCCGCGCAAGCAACAAAGACCCAACACAGCAAAAAAAAAAAAAAAAAAAAAAAAAAAAAAAAAAAAAAAAAAAAAAAGTTGTGTTAGTTTCTGCTATACAACAAAATGAATGAATTAAACATACACAGATATCCACTCTTTAATAGATTCTTTTTCCATACAGATCATTACAGAGTATTGAGGAGTTCCCTATGTCATACAGTAGGTCTTTATTAATTATCTATTTTATGTATAGTAATGTGCATATGTCCATGCCAATCTTCCAGTTTATCCCTCCCCCCCTTCCCCCTGGTAACCATAAATTTGTTTTCTACATCTGTGACTCTATTTCTGTTTTCTACATAAGTTAATTGGTACCATTTTTTTAGATTCCACATGTAAGTGATATCATAGATCTTTCTCTGTCTGACTTATTTCACTCAGTATGACAATCTCTAGGTCCGTCCATGTTTCTGCAAATGACATTATTTTGTTCTTTTTTATGGCTGAGTAATATTCCCTGGTGGTCCAGTAGTTAGGACTCCATGCTTTCATTGCCGAGGGCATAGGTTCAGTCCCTGGTCAGGGAACCAAGATCCTGCAAGCCGCGCAGCATGGCCAATAAATCAATCAATAAATAAAGCAAAAGCACATTCCCTCCGAACTTTTTAAGAGCAACCGGTATATTATCTACCAAATAATTCCGCTCACTGGAGTGATGTCAATCCATTTCTTCCTCTAAGAAATCGACCTCCTCGTCGTCTGGGTTTCCATTCTAATGGAAGATCCCTGCATTAACCATTGGTTTTCACTAAGATTTTTTTCAGTGAAATGTCGCTGCACTAAATAACAGTTCCAACGTATGTGTGTGCAAACTGTGAATACTTTATATATGCCTACTGGGTCTATCCCATCCAAGCCATCTCCAAGTTTCCTTGTTACTGTCATTCTCCATCCCTTATTGATTTAATAAATCCAATCCAACAAGCATTTCCTGAATGTTTAATATAAGTGTGTCATGATCTAACCCCCTACCTTCTCTTGCTTTGAGTCCCACCACTCCCCTCGGGTCTGACTCCCTTGCTGTTTTTTAACATATACTAAACACACCTCTGCTTCAGGGCCTTTACGCTGCTCCCTCATCTAAAATCTGTTCCCCCTGCTTTCTATATGGCTTCATCTTACAAAGTTTTCCTCCTCAGGCTTCCTTGACCACTCTCTATTCCCTGTCATTGTCCATCTCCTTTGGAGGACATTGTTTTTTCACTGCTGTGTTCACGGCACCCAGAGTAGGACTGGGCATGTGACAGGCACTCAGTAAGTGCTTCTTGAATGAGTTTTGCTGTTTTGTGAGGCATAGTTAGATAAGGCACCATCCCAGTCGCTTCTGCAACCTAGAGAGGGAGGAAGAAGTTTATACACATGAGGTAAGGCCACACAGCCTTATAGATTCTATATTAGGAGGACAAAGTACTATGGGAATATAGAGAAAGTCTCCTGGAGGGATTGGCACTGCAACTGGGTTTTTCAGGATGGATAATGCATTGAAAGTATGGTACGGAAGCATAGGGGCATTCCAGTTAAGAGGGAACTGCTATGTGGAAGCATGAAGAAGGCAAGTACAGGGTATGTTCAAGGAACGGATAAAGTGAGTGAGGGAGAGTTAAGAGGTCAGAATGTGTTAGATCAGGCAGAAAAGAGGTTTGAACTACAGTGTGGAGGGATTTGAATGTCCTTGGCAAACCTCCTATTGATTTTAATCCCCTACATAGCAGTGCACTGCCAGAGTCCGCAGACCCACAGAATGTTGCAGACATGCAAAAGGTCTCCAGGTTCTCACCCTGGTGCAGCCACAGTTTAACAATCTGTGGAGTAAGTGGGCTTCAAGAAAAGAAAGGGATACAAGATACAGTCAACAGGTAGGGAGTCAGGAAAGTTCTGCTAGGTTCAAATGTGTGTTGCTGGGTGGAATGTTGATTACTTTGCACATTGAGAGAAACGTTGGCATGGCTCCTGGATTACATGAAGACAATACTGAAGCAGAATTAAAGAATAACAACAGGAAATAACAAAAAGGGACTCAACATTTCAATTCCTTTGAGCTTAGCGTTTTAGGTAGGAGAGATCTAGGGCCTCACCAAGCTATGGACAGGCATTACTATTCACATTTTACAACTGAAAAGGGTTTTTAAAGCTTTGATAACCCATACTGAAACCCTAATCAGATCTTACTCTACTTCCAGAAATAAGGTGCCAGTAAGGGCAGAGCACAGCAACAGCAGCAGCTGTTTTCCGGGAGAAATGAGAAACAAAAAACGGAACCCACGGCACAGCCTTGTTTTTCCCACAGGGCTCTGCAGGTTTTCCAGTAAGTTATCAATGAGGTGATGAATACATAGGATGCTGCAGAGCCTGGGTTTTGATTCTTCAAAACACCCATGGCTCCAGAGACCGGGGACAGGGTCAGGGTCGTCGTTCCCTCGCGCATCCACCGGCCTCTGCCACCAATTAGCCACCGGAGCCAATCTGGGACGAGACGAGGAGGTGGGGAGCGTCGATTTCCTGCCTCCCCCTCCCAGGGCGTAACCTTCCCCGGAAGTCCGCAAGGTCGTTAAGGGGCAGCGACCCCAACGTGACTGGCCGCGTGGTTCAGGGCCCCTTCTGACCGCCCACAAGGAGGGGACCTGAAGGGTCACGTCGCGCAGCGGCTAGTGGTGGCCACGAACGCAGCCAGCGGCCCAACACAGCGGGCTCCGGAGCCGCGCGCCGCGCCCGCCCCACCCGCCGCGGCGCGGCGCGGCTCGACCAATCCGGGCGCCGCACTACCCGGCCGACGGAAGTGGGTCTGACGTCACTGTGGGTCAGCCGGCCCGTTTCCGGCGCTCGGCTGGCCGTGGCAGTTGTGCTTCGTGGCCCACTGCTGGGGGGGCGTTTCACACGGGGTGGGAGCAGGGGCGAAGGCATTCTCCGGGCCCCTCGCAGACCTCGGTGTCAGAATTTCCCCCCTCGAGCCAGCGCTGCTTCAAATGTCAGGGCTCGCCCACTCTTCTCCGGTCTCGCCAGCCTAACCTTTTGGGGGCTCGCGGGGGAAATTCGCAGTTCCTGTCGGACCTCTCTCGGGAGTGCCCTGAACCCAGCCTTTACTGGATATTGAAAAAATACATTTATTTGATGCTGCAATTAGAGCTTCCACCCCCCCCAACCCTCCCCCACCTTTCAGTGAAGAGAAAGCAGGTGAAAATAAAATGACGTGGGAAATAAGGTTAAAATAGGAACAAGAAATTGGTTGAAATCACATCGTAAACTTCAGTATTCTACAAATGTAAAGTATTAATCTATAGCCATAGTCAAAGAAAGGAAGGAACGTCTTATAGGGGGAAATCAAGATAACACCTGCAAGAATTTATCGAACACTTGCTATGTGCCAGAGGCTGCAATAGATGCTAGGGATTCAGCAGTGACCGAGACAGGAAGGTCCTATCATGGCGTTCACAGGATTAAGGGGAGACATAATAAATAAGTAAACAAAAGAAAATGCTGAATAAGTGCTATCGATGAAATAAAAGGATACATTCATAGGAAATTAGTGTTATTAGGCAAGATGTTAAGTGACCCAAGAAAAAATAATAAATAACCTAGCAGCAGTTTCTTTGCTATTTATTGTGCTATGGCTACTTCCAGGAAGCTGCTTTGTAGAACCAGTATCAGAAGGGCCATGGTTGGCTGTTGGCTAACACAGGGGCCGCAAAACCTTTACCTCTTAAGGCCTCTGGCTGGACCTGAAAATTAAATTGACATAAGATTTAGAAAAAGCATGCAAATTAATATAAACTTTACCATGACCTGGGAGATTTTGTAAGGAATTGAAGACCCAAAGAAGAGATAAAACCTAGGTGCATATACACTGGGTTGAGCAAAAAGTGGGAATTGTGGAAAAATAGAAGAAAATGGGGGAAATTAGAGGAAGTTGAGAGTTATTTTAACATAGTCTCTGTACAAATTCTAACAGACCCATCTCCCTCTCTGGTGATAAGAATGTTTCTTCTTGGTATAGGGAGGGCAGTTCCTACATAAGAGCATCATTTGCTTTGGGGAGGAAAAAATGGGAATCAGAGTGCTGATTGTTTTTCATATGCCTTTAACTCAAAATAATCGATATGCTAAAGTGGCATACTTGGAGGTGGCACATCCTAAAGTCTTTTACTAACATTAGCAACACCATTTCTCCACTGTTGGATTGTGAGCTCCACAAGGCAGCTCAAGATCTCTTAAATAAATGTTGCAACAGCTGCAAGAAACTGACAATTTTAAGCT
Organism: Platanista minor; assembly: GCA_004363435.1. Classification (NCBI taxonomy): domain Eukaryota; kingdom Metazoa; phylum Chordata; class Mammalia; order Artiodactyla; family Platanistidae; genus Platanista; species Platanista minor. Next base: position 29,428 of record RJWK010011117.1, on the reverse strand, counting down.
CCTTGAAAACAGGGAGAGGCTTTTAGTATGTACTTGCTCCAATGCCTAAAGACTTGTCAAATGTTGAATTAAAAGTGCAGTGGATAGGATGGCATTGTTCTACCTGGAAAAACGGACTGAACTAGGGGATGTCTTCATTTCCAGTACTAGAGCAAGGTTTTTTTGGTAAATGGTTTAATTTTTTGGCTTAGTTTTGTAAATGTGTGATGAGAAATAGGTATGAACTCTAAGGTTGAAAGAGTGTTGAGTTGCTGACTTATTAATAAGTAATATTGATAGAGTCTATGGTGGGCAGAATGTGAAATCTGGCATCAGAATATCTGAATTGGACCAAGACTCTGCAGGACCTTATAAAGTCATTTCACCCCTCTGGACCTCAACCTCTGCATCTGTGAAATGAAAATTATGTTAATACGTGCCAGGAAGTCTATATATAATGTCTAAAGCCAACACGTGAGAAATAACAGTATTAGCGTATTGTTTTAAAATAGAGATAATTACCCGAAGAAATCATTTAAAGAGCTGAAAATATTTGCCTCTGGAAAGCAGGGCTGAGGAGTATGAAGGACAGAGTCAGAAGGCTGCTGTTCTTTCCTGATGAGACTTTGAAGGCAGTCATCAGTGGGCTATCACTGTGCAACAAAACCTGGGTACCGCATTCTGTTCCCTGGGGGGTAATCTCTTCCTGTGGCAAGGCAAAAGTACAAGCGAGCAAACCCAATCCTCAGGTCAGTGCTTTTCAAGGCTTCGATCGGGTCATGTCTGTTAGACAAAGCAAGGACAAACCCAAAGCCAAGGGGCGGCAGGTGGAGAGGAAAGAGGAAATATTTCTGAAAAATAATCCAATCTACCCTAAGTAATATTGGGGTTTTAAAAACTGTACGTAATGTATTCATTTGGCAAAAATTCACAATGACTCAGGTCCATCTCAGATCCTGATGGTGATGCAGATGTCCCAGGAGTGTTAACTCAGATTCTTTCTCTCTCTCTTTTAAGCAACCTTCGTCTTGCCAGTTTTATTCTGTCCTGCTTGTCTTATGCTGTGGCAGGCCACCAGTATGGTTGTCTCCTTACCAGAGTTTACCACGGGCACTAGAGCAAAACAGCCTGTCCTCTCTTAGTTTCCCTTCCATCCACCTAAATCCCTCCTTGGTTCTTCTTCTTTTTATAAAACAATTTTTTGGGCGGGGCCGCATTGGGTCTTCATTGCTGTGTGCAGCCTTTCTCTAGCTGCAGTGAGCAGGGGCTACTCTTCATTGTGGTGCTCAGGCTCTAGATGCGCGGGCTTCAGTAGTTGTAGCACGCAGGCTCAGTAGTTGTGGCTCTCGGGCTTAGTTGCTCTGCGGTACGTGGGATCTTCCCAGACCAGGGCTTGAACCCGTGTCCCCTGCATCAGCAGGCGGATTCTTAACCACCGCACCACTAGGGAAGCCCCCTCCTCAGTTCTTGAAGTGTGTCTGACCACTTGTCTCCTCTCCTTCTTTTGTGTCTCCTATTTCCCACACCCCTTCAAAATTAAAAGGGGGCAACTTTTGCCTGCTTCCTTCACAAAGAGCCAAAGGTGAAGTCATTCCAGAACTCCCAAAACATTTCTTCTTAAAATGCAAAATGACTGGAGGCACTTGAATTTTTTGCATGAGTGCAGAGTGTTGCATAAATTAATATAGTTACAATTTTTAAAAATTAAATAAAACCCACTCTCACCACCATTGTAAGGATAACATGAAATATATGAAAGTGTTCTGCAAATAAAAATGGCATGTTATTTCTTGAAAAGAAACCGGTTTTTAATATCTAAATCAGAACCTTAAAAACACTGACATTTAAAAATACTGTTTGATCTCATACATTAATGGTGAGAATGCTAAGTGATTCAACTTGTATGGAGTTGCTCAAATTTATTTCCCACTTCTGGGAATTTACCCTCCAGAATTTATCCTTGCACAAGTAGGACATATGAATAGGGTCAGTACGGTGCTTTTGGCAGAAAACGACTGGAAATAACCTAAGTGTTAATGATAGGGCACCAGTAAATAATCTATGAAACGTGTCCACAGTGGCATATACTATTTATCCATGGGGGAAAAAATGAGGAACTTCTTGATACGGAAAATCTTCAAGATATTCTTTTTTTTTTTTTTTTTGCGGTACGCGGGCCTCTCACTGCCGCGGCCTCTCCCGCTGCGGAGCACAGGCTCTGGACGCGCAGGCTCAGCGGCCATGGCTCACGGGCCCAGCCGCTCCGCGGCACGTGGGATCCTCCCGGACCGGAGCACGAACCCGCGTCCCCTGCATCGGCAGGCGGACTCTCAACCACGG
>RJWK010011117.1:0-27009 GCA_004363435.1 Platanista minor | reverse complement strand
CTCAACCACGGCGCCACCAGGGAAGCCCCAAGATGTTCTTAATATGGTAGTGGCAGCAGGTAGGGAAGTGCAGAATATAGAGTATGCTACATTTCTATGAGAAAGAAGGAAAATCATAGTATATATTTGTATTTGCTTGTGCATGCATAAATACTGGATGCCCAAGAAACTAAGAACATTGTTACCTAGGAGGTGGGAATGGAACTGGATGGGGACCAGGATAGGAGTTGTCTGTTCAGTGTAACCATATCATTTTGGAGTTTGAATCCAGTAAAAGTATCACTAACCAGACTTTTAAAAACATAATTTGAGATTGTTGACCTTAAAAAAAATAAAATGGCAAGATCTTTAGCTAGCCAAGATGAGTTTACTTGGGAATAGCAGAGGAATTGCAATTCAGGACAAGCCAACTATGGTGAAAACCACAGGCAAGTTCAAGGAGGTCAAGGGAAGGTCAGCTTTTACTAGATTTTAGAAGGAAATTGGGGAGGGCTGTGGCGGGTTTTTTATTGGCTGCAATTATGGGCAGCTTGTTGCTGTGTTAGAAGGAAATTTTCTTTCTTTCCCTGGGGCCTGTAAGATGCAGTGAGTGATACGTGTGTTAGAACCGTGCCTTCATGGTTTCCCCAGCCCATTTTGATTTAGGTTTCCTTTGTGCATTTTCACAAGATTATAATTTCAATAAATTAATTAATCAAATACAGACATACCTCATTTTATTGCACTTCACTTTATTGTGCTTCGTAGACATTTCGTTTTTTTACAAATAGAAAGTTTGTGGCAACTCTGCATTAAGCAAGTCTACCAGCACCATTTTTCCAACAGCGCTTGCTCCTTTCGTGTCTGTGGCACATTTTGGTAATTCTCCCAGAATTAAAAGTGGAACCTGAAGATGTAACTCAGTTGCTGCGATCTCATGATCAAACTTTATCTTATGGAGATGAGATATTACTTCTTACGGATGCGCTAAATAAGTGGTTTCTTGAGCTGGTATCTACTCCTGGTGAAGATGCTCTGAAGTTATTGAAACGACAACAAAGGATTTAGAATATGATATCAACTTACTCGACAAAGCAGTGGCAGGACTTGAGAGGGCTGACTCCAATCTTAAAAAGTTCTAAAGCATTTGGTAAAATGCTACCAAACAGCACTGCATGCTACAGAGAAATCCTTCATGAAAAGAAGAGTCAATTGACTTTTTTTTTCCTTTTTTTTTTTTTCGGTACGCGGGCCTCTAACTGCCGTGGCCTCTCCCGTTGCGGGGCACAGGCTCCAGACGCGCAGGCTCAGCAGCCATGGCTCAGCAGGCCATGGCTCACGGGCCCAGCCACTCCGCGGCATACAGGATCTTCCCGGACCGGGGTACGCGAACCCGCGTCCCCTGCAGCGGCAGGCGGACTCTCAACCACTGCGCCACCAGGGAAGCCCTTGATGTATTTTTATTGTTTTAGTTTAAGAAATTGCTACAGCCGCCGCCAACCTTCAGCAAGCATCACCCTATTCAGTCAGCGGCCATCCACATCCCAGTCTCCACCAGCAAAACCCTTTCATCAGCAAAAAGATTAGGACTCCATGAAGGCTCAGGTGATGGTTAGCATTTTTAGGAATATTAAAAGAAAAAAAAAAGCATATACTCTTTTCGGACGTAATGCTATTGCGCACTTAACAGACTACAGTATAGTGTTAATATAACTTTTATTTGCACTGGAACACCAAAAAACTCGAGCGTCTCGCTTCACCGTGGTGGTCTGGGACCCGACCTGCAGTATCTCTTAAGTACACCTAGACGTGCCTGATTTACGTGCTCAGCTCCCTCCCTAATTCTGTGGATGCAGAAGCAGCTTTGGAATCTTTAAAAAAATACTATTTTGAGAAACGAATACACCGGAAATTAGCCCCCGTAACCAAATTAGTCACAGGGGATCGGGTGACAGAGCGCAGGGAGACCCTGAAGGGTCCTAATAGAGCGCGGGCGACGAGGGAAGGCGCTCCAGGAAACAGGAACAATGCAGAGGGAGCCCTAAGTGCACAGATGAAGCGTGAAGGAACAATTCTACTGATATTTTGTGAAAATGCGTATTTAAAGGAAGCCGACGCACTCTCCAGACCCGCACAGCAAAAAACGTATGGGCTGCAGCAAAAAAAAACGGGTTAAATTCAGCGTGAGTCGAGGGCACGCCGGACCGTGCCTCGGATGCGGGAGATTTCGGCAGGATACGTGAGTCCACAGGATTCCCGTGATGGTGGTTGTTCCAAATGGAATCAATTCCAGGCGCACAATCTCCACACAGAAGGGCAGGCGCCCCCCGCCCCCCACCACGTTCTCCAGGGTGGGTTCGGCCAGATGTGACGTAACGTGATGCGAACGACGTGCGTCTGCGCAGTGCGAGGCTGAGGAGCCGGGCCGGCCGGCTCGCGTCTGCGCAGTGAGGGGCCCTGAGAAGCCGGACGGCGCGCGCCTGCGCATTGAGGCCAAAGCGTGGCGGCGCGCGTGCGTGTTGGGTTGCGTGCCTACGTGCGTTCTGGGTTAGTCGGCTTCTGGCCCTGTTGTCCTCCGGGTTGAGGTGACGCCGGAACGGGTCGAGTCTCCACGTCCCTGGGAAGAGAGGCGAGGTTCAGGTCGGAGCCTTGGGGAACCCGGCGTGTGCTCAGGCCGTGGCGCCGCGGGCGGCGAGGGCGCGCAGGCCGCCCGCTGGACCCTCGGGGGGTCCCGGAGGCGGCGCGGACCCGGCTGGCGTCTCGCAGCGTTTGAGGAGTGGGCGGTCTTTTGAGATAAGCAGAGGGCGCCTTTAGGCCGCCAGCGTAGTAGCAACGCTAAAGCTGCCGGAATTTCCGTGCATAGCATCCCACCAGCCGGGAGCTAGTTAATCCTGTGTGTGTTAGCATCGTTTTACCAAGATCAGTTCGCGGAAGACAAATTCTGCGGAAAAGAGAATAGGCTAAACGCTATTCAGACCCTGGCTTAGCAGCCGTCGTTTACAGTGGCGTTTGCTAAGTGCAAAGAGAGAATCTAGCTGCATTGAGCGTAGTGAGGGAGAATTACCATTTTTCTCCGTTATTCAAAACAAAACAAAACAAAAGTGTGTTGAAATATTTAACACTGTTAACCTCCCCCGAATTTTTAGTGCAGTTATTGGAACTAAAAAAAATCCCCTCCAAAAATCTAAGGAGCTCATTGCTAAAGAGTGTATTTCGTTTCTCACCCAGGTAATTAAGTTTAGTCGTTTCTCTGTGAAATAGTACTTTAGAAAAGACGACTTTGTACCTCCCCCGCATCGTGTGAAATGAAAGACCCATGTACTTGTGTCTTGGAAAATTTCATTTGCAATATATTACTAGAAATTGGATTTTTAAAAACATAAAAGGAAATCTAAACAATACCAGCCTGTTGGCAACCTTACTGTGTTTTCATCTCAAAAAACATCAGTTGAAATGCTGTGAAAACCAGTGTTAATCTAAAGTGCATTTTTCATGTTCAGTTGTGTATCAAAACCTTTTCCCTAGGAGGCACTTAGTTACTCTCCTTACAAATGTTCCTAAGGGGCTTCCCTGGTGGCGCAGTGCTTGAGAGTCCGCCTGCCGATGCAGGGGACACGGGTTCGTGCCCCGGTCCGGGAAGATCCCACATACCGCGGAGCAGCTGGGCCCGTGAGCCATGGCCGCTGAGCCTGCGCGTCCGGAGCCTGTGGCCGCTGAGCCTGCGCGTCCGGAGCCTGTGCTCCGCAACAGTGAGAGGCCCGCGTTCTGCAAAAAAAAAAAAAAAAAAAAAAGTTCTTAAAATTGAAGTTGTTGGCTCTTACAGAGTCGCAGTGAATGTTTTTCGAAAATCTTTTTTTTTTTTCCAGTTACATCTTTAAAAAATTCAACATCAAAATGGCTTCAAAAAGAGCTCTGGTCATCCTGGCTACCGGAGCAGAGGAGATGGAGACGGTCATCCCTGTCGATGTCATGAGACGAGCTGGAGTATGTCCCCCAAAGTTTTCTAGCCCTCCTCTCTTAAAACATTTTTGGATTTTTATAAGTCATTTTGAATAAAGTAATGTTCCATGTACTTTATGAAGTATTTCAAATGGACACGACAGTATAGGGACTAATTCCACCTGTTTATCTACTGTGCACATTTACTACTTGTTAACATTTTGTTATATTTCTTTCTGACCTGTGCCTTGAAGAACAGGTGCTTTAAAGGAAGAAGGCATTGCAAAGCCCTCTTTGTAAATTTCCCTAATCCTTTTCCCTTTCTTGCCCCAGAGGTAACTGCTGTCCTCACAGTGACGTGAATCCATTCCATGCGTGTCTTTAAAGTAGCATTAGAGTGTGGTTCTCATTTTGCATGTCTGTGGTATAAACCTATATATTCACATATAGCCATAGTGAATGCTTAAATAGCATTTACTGAGTGGTAGGTATCATTCTAAGCACTTATATAAACTTTTTTAAATTTTATAACCTTATGAATTACTGCCATTCTCATTTTACAGTTGAAGGAACTGAGGCACAGAAACAATCAATAAAATAATTAAATAAAATGCCCACGTTGTAGTAAAGGTATAGATCCAGTTTGTTTATTTAAAAGTGCTGTGTAGAGAATTCCCTGGTGGTCCAGTGGTTAGGACTCCATGCTTCCCCTGCAGGGGGCAAGGGTTCAGTTGCTGGTTGGGGAACTAAGATCCCGCGTGTCGCGCATGGCATGGTCAAATAAAAAAAAATAAAATTTCTGCTTAGTATTGCACTGTAGGAATATGCCAATCTATCCATTCCTTTATTACATTGTTTCACAGCATTCTAATACTGTAATATTCTTGTACAGGTTTCATTGTTCACAGGTGTAGCAGTTTTTCTAGGCTCTATGCCTAAAAGGAATTGCTAGTTGCATGGTTGATGTTACTAGATTTTGTCAAATGACTATCCAAAGTACTAATACTAATACTGCTGGGCCCACCAGCAGTGAGGAAAATTCCCGTTTTTTCCAGTATTGTCAACTTTGTAAATTTTTGCAAGGCGGAGTAGTATTTCGTTGTTTTAACTTGTATTTCTACCTTAAGAAAATACCAGGAGGGTTAAATGGCAACAGCAACTTTGCCAGGTGGATTATTGATAGGATGATCATATAATTTATCACCTAAACCAGGACACTTGTGGGAGAAAGGACGCTAAGCAGACAGGGTGCTGGGACAGCATCTTTAATTCATACTGTTCCAGGCAAACTGGGACAGACCTAGTGATTAAATATATTTAGCCATCTTAATAGCCTAAGGTCAGCACGGTTTGGTTGCAGTATTTCCTGCCCAGTTATTTTAAAACACAGGGCAGCTGTGGAAATGTTACTCTAAATTTATGTTTCAGTGTTCCTAAATATCGTGATGATGTCTTTTTCTTAGATTAAGGTCACCATTGCAGGTCTGGCTGGAAAAGACCCGGTACAGTGTAGCCGAGATGTTGTCATTTGTCCTGATGCCAGTCTAGAAGATGCAAAAAAAGAGGTTTGTTCCATATTCTTGGAATTATTCCTTCCTCTGGCTTCTTTCTTTATCAGTTTCTTGAACTGTCTCTTGACTACATCTAAGACTGTTGTTAGCACAGACTTATTTTAAGAAAGTTACTTTGGTTGGATGTCTTCGGCGCTAAACTGAGCCGGGAAGTGGAGGACTTTGCCTTTTTCCAGAGTGTATCCACGGAATCTGGCAGGTCCCTGATACCACGTGTGCTCAGTGTGGGTGGATGGGTGGGACCCTTTCATCAGTGTTCTGGCTCATACAGGCAGCCTGTCTTCCACTTATAATTATGTTACTTAATATAAAAGAGTCAAGTGGACATTTCCCATTCATTCTTTACTCTTTACTTGAAAGCTACTTCTTATCTTTCCTTTATCAGTGACACAGACGTGGTTGTGTGATTCATGTTACATGGAACAACTCATACTTGATTTGTGGTTGGATTAAGGGAGGGGTAAGAGGTCCCCTGAAATTGTGTCACTTTTTCAGTATTGCAGTTCTTCCTCTTGAGGGGAACCAACACTTCTGGGAATCTGTCAAGAGCTGTGATCCCTTTCCTCAGAAGCATGCCCCCCGCTACACATACCAGACACCTTTGCACACGGTTTCACCGGGCTGAGGCTTCAGGGGCCGTTGTGACAGGAGTGTGGGCTCTACCCTGTTGGAGCAGAGCTGTGGCAGAAAAGCAAGCAGAGCCCTCCCATGGACAGCCATCTCTGCCCTCCTGGGGAACCTGGGGCCTGATTTCCCTGTGCCTCACTCTCAAATGCATAGAAAAAAGTGTATTCCTTTCTAATAAATCCAAATATTTCAGATTTATTTGCTAGATTGTGGAGTGTAAGAATATTGGTATTTCACATAAATTGTTGAAATTTTCTAAATAGCAGGTTAAAAATGAGAGAGTAGGAGTAAGTGGTCCTTCCCTGTTCGTTTTTGTCCTATGGTGTCTGGGTATTTTAGAACAGGTGACATCTTGTGTCTATTTATTGTTTAGTTCAGTTTCTAAAAGGAGTGAAAAAAATTCTGTACTTCACAGACATTGTTCTAAGTTTTGCTTTGTTTTAAAACAACATAGGACATTTTACAGTCTTTAAAAGTAACTCTAAATAGTATATGTTGGACTAAAAATGTAAATTTTCATTTCATAATTTGTTTAATGACTAAATTTTTAAAGCTTTTAACAATTTAAGATACTGTTGGCCATCTCCTTTGTCCATGAGTGTCTGTATGCTGTACGCATGTATGTGGGGGCATTGAGAGGTGTGTACACACGTGCATCTACATGCGTGTGTGTATTCTCTGTACAGGAATGAGATCATGATACGCCTGCAGTTCTGCAGCGTGGACGTCATTTCATGTTACTGTGTACAGATTCTCTGCAGTTTTTACTAGTTACGGTAGCCCATCATAGAGAAACCCCTAATTTAACTGTTCTTCTGTGAATGGCTTTCTGCTCTGATGTGAAAGTGTTCCTGCTTAACGCGCACTTCAAGTGAAACATCTTCACGTCATTTTTCATTTTTTGAACTGTTACAGGGACCTTATGATGTGGTGGTTATGCCAGGAGGTGGTCTGGGCGCACAGAATTTATCCCAGGTAAAGCTGGGGGGCTTCAGCCTCTCGTATTCTGCTGGGTTTGCTGCTAAAATATTTCAGGAAGGGGGCTGTGAAGAGATTAGGAAGAGGTGAAATTAACAAAGTGGTGTTCTAGCTTAATTTTTAAAAAACCGTTTCTGATAACATTTACTATAGAAGTAAGCGGCATTGGTGAGACAGTTATGAACAGATCATGTGAATACAGTCCGAATGTAAGACTACTTGTTTTTTTCCCTCAGCAACAGCAGAATGATTAATTTTGTGCTTGTGAAGGGTTAAGCCTAGAAAGATAAGAGATTGGCCGTCTACTCAACCATCGGGGTTAGGGAGGTTGCAGCGGGCTGGAGCTGCCGGCTTGAATGAAAAATGGCGTCAGAGAAGCCACTGCTTCTTCATCTTGTCCTACGTGAAGAGCCCGCCTGCAGGAGGAAGAGAGCGAGGCGGCAGGGGCAGGGCACACAAGAAGCTCGTGAGGCAGGTGGAATCAGACATTTGGGGCTGCTGAGCTCCACTCCCTACTTGGCTGTCTGAAAACCCCCAAAACAGCACATTTCCTCCCTTCTGTGTCTTTCTCCCTAGAGTACAAAATGGCAAGGGTTAATATGCCCAAGGGAAATTGCTTTTCTTATCTTTAAACATCTTTAAGAAAAGGGTACCTTTTTCTTATAATAAATGCCTTGATTGGGTTTAAGGATGTAGAAACACTACGAATTCGGTAGTTTTTATATTGATGATTTAGCAATATTGTTGAAAAATAGTTTGAAGAGCTTGTGGTTTAAGCTAAAATCAGATTCTGCCAAAGTTGCCAGCCAGAGATTGGCTGCAGCTTAATGACAACATGCTGTGTTTTTGGTTTTCTCTGACTAGTCCTCTGCTGTGAAGGAGATACTGAAGGAACAAGAAAAGAGGAAGGGCCTCATCGCTGCAATCTGTGCGGGTAAGTACAGAGCCGTCCTGTGTTCAAGCGTGTTGTTGGCTTTCTTCAAAAAATACGTCGCGGGGTCGTCTTTAATTATAAGATCGTGTTCCCAGTACTTCTCCCCCTTTCTAAGGCATGAAGCGCACCTGTATCGGTGTATTTAGTGTGGGGCATGAGGTTGATGTCATCTCAGAAATTACTACAGTTCCGTTTTCTGCCTCTCCCTGCCTTTGGTCTACGTTCTGTGAGACGTAGTGTTTTCCCTGTCTGGTGGACCTGGAGGAGAATGTGGCCCCTCCGGCACTCAGCAAACAGCTTGTTATGGCAAATCCCCGTGCCAGGAAGTACTTCTTGCCCGCACAGGGTCAGCAGGAATTGGGCCAGCAAAGCGTCGGAGCTCCGCCCTGTGCTTGCCCCGGTCGGGGCGGGGCTTCCTGCCTGGTCCACAGTGTTGAGTGCTGGGTCTTAGGTACTGTATTCTCTGCCACTTAATTTAGAGTAAGGCTGTTGGTGCTTTGTCGATGTCTCCACATCTTTGAAACCTAGTAATACTTTGGTTTTTGATACCATTTTAAAGTCCATCCTTTTTGCTCTAATATCATGATATTCTGCCATCTTGCATTTTTTTCATAGTGTAATTTTGGCAGGTGCCTTCCTTATTCATAGGTCTTCATTAAATGTTTGTCAAAAAGAGCAAATAAAGAGATGAATGTATGGATGGTTAAATAAAATGATGTGTCGATATTTTCTTCAATACAGTAGACTTTTAAAAAGAAGTCATAGGCCGGGGATCTGGGGACTGCATTACAGCAGGGGTTCTCGGAGTTTTTTCAAAGGGTTCGTAAGGGCAAAGCAGATACTATTAACACATTATTTGCCTTTTTCCTTCTTATTCTCACAGGAGTGACATCAGAGTATGACGATGTCATCATTCAGGCATGGCTTGTGTGCTTGAGTATTCTTATGTTGTAAACCTGTCCCAGTTTTAATTTCTAGCATGGCGGATATTGAGAAATGTAACTCGCATAATAGCTAAAGGGGTCCTAAGACCCCTTTAAATGTTTGAGAACCTCTGCATTAAAGACCAGGAAGGACTGAGGGGCAACCACCTGGCAAGCCCTGTCCTTGGGTTCTGGTCAGCACTGACTTCTGACCTGCCCTTGGGGCTCGGGGATTTCTCTCTGCTGAAGGACGCTGCAGCCCAAGCAGCTGCAGCCCTCCTTGTGGAGGAAGAGGTGCTGTCATTCATGCAAGGGCTTAGCCCACCCTCCCCCCCCCCCCCCCCCCACGTGCTGACCCTCACCTCTGCCTCATTCGTAGTGCTTTACCTAAAGGAAGAAAGGAAGGGTTTGGGCTGGGTTTGTCCTCTTGGGACTGTGTTGCAAGTAAAAACCGCATATCAGTTTGTCATTTTGTGTCACCGAAGTAGCAGAATTACCAGCCACATCTGGCTCAGGGCTTTGTGTTCAGGCAGACTTGAGTCCCACAGGCCTTGTTGTCATCTACACCCGCATGGTAAAGTGAACGGGGCTAGTGACCTGTTGTCTTGTTGGCTGCCCTGTACTGCCCCTCTGGGTGCTGCACAACGTAGGAGAGGCATGATGGCGTGTGGAGGAGACTGCGGCGAGGTTGGAACAAGTGACGGGAGAGATTCGGGTGTTTAAATCGGCAGATCAGAACAAGATGATTCTTAAATGTCGCAGTTAGGAATTGGGAACGGTTTAGTGAACTGAAGGAATATTAGCTTAACCCCTAATATGGAGTGAATGGGAGAGACAGAAATTGGAAGGGAGGCTGTCTTGAGAAGAAAATAAAATGAGATTCACTGTGGGTAGGGGAGGGGAAGGAGGCCTGGAAGTGACGGGCCAGGCTGCGCGCAAGCTCTGGGCTGCAGGTGCAAGCTGGGGGCGGTTGCTGGGCACGGTGTTCCCTCTGTACATCACCACACGGTGGCGCTGTTGGCTTTCGCCTCTGGGCCTCCCAAGGCAATTCTGTCCACGGTACCCTCTGTTCCCTGAACCTTCTGCTCCCTGCTCAGAGCTGGACCCCTGTTGCAGACTCGGCCACATTTCATCCACCGGAGTCTCAAGTAATAGGAGCAGTTAAGTATCCCCTCGAGTTTTCCAGCTAGGATTCTGAAGCCCCCGGCAAGCAGTAATTATGAGCTTACCGTACAGTCATTAATGTTATAGGCAGCCATTTCACCACCTGGAGGGAGCAGCCTAAAAATTCCTGGCTCACTGTATGACCTGCTGTCCTCATGTATGATCAGTCATCGCTTGAAATTTGCTTTAAAATATATGATGTAGGAAATTATTTTTTCTTAAAATCTTACAAAATAAGAATTAAAAGTAATTCATGAATACATCAAACAAAAATTGAGATAATTACTCAATTTTTACACACTCTTAGGATTTGCTACCAAACACAGCTCTCATATGCAGCATACAGGTAAGGAGGAAGGGGGCGCCAAGTATGTTTAAGAGGCTTTGGAGTTAAGATATAATAAGGACTTGGTAGGAAACTGACACCTGGTGTGAAGACAGAAGGCTTACGTCATTACGTATCGTCTATGTGACCTTCCTGTTAGTGGCCTGTAGGTAGGTCCGTTACATAACCACTTTATCCTCGGGACGGTGCTGTAAAACAAAAGGTCATAAGAGAAGTGCTTGGGTTTGCTGGAGTTAAAGTGTGCAGAGTCCGTCCTGGGATGTTAACCACGGTGCCCTAACCATTTAGAAGGCCACGGTGCTCTTCTGAAGTTTTTCTAGGTGTGACATTAGGCCTTAGAAAGTTTTTCTTTTGTTACGTTTTGGTGGCTCAGAGGAAGAAGGTAGAAAAACTACTTTCCTAAAAGTTTTAAGATAACGAAGGTATAAAACCTTTTTTGTCTTAGTCCCTATTTGAGGACTGTTACCTACAAAATATGCTTGTGATTATCAGTGAAGTTGACCATTCATAAAAATCTCAAGTTAGCACCAGCATATTTTTTTTTAACCTTCATTTTAAGAGGGAGCATGTAGAGGACCACAGGGGGCATTTATGCAGGGTTCTTAAGTGCGTAGTTGTAAGACAGAAACGCCAGCGCCTTTGTATCTCAGACGTGGCATTTCACAGGTGTCTCCTTCGGGGCTGGGACAATGTCCCGTTCATTTGAATAATCCTACCACCTGATACATTTGGATAGACAGATGGATGAGTGCTAATTTTTCATTCTCAAGTAGAAAAATAAAACTAGTCTGTAAAATAGCAGTCAAGCCCAGGGGTTCAGAGAGTACTAGTTGCCTTTAATGTGTAACTAAATCTTCCATCTGCAAAGGGTAAGGCAGGACGTTTTGCCCTCCGTGGTCTCCCGCTCCCAGCCTGTCCCTCGAGGGGGCATATTCTATTGATCTGTTTGCTCCTCGGCTATAAAAGTAGATATTTTTGATTAAATGGTTATGGATGTGTTTTAAGTTTGTACGTTTTTGCCGCATGTGTTCAGCAGATGGTTTATTATAAACATACTCTACCTCTCATACTAAGAAGTGTTTAGTTTCGGAATCGTAAGTATATTTTAGGTAAGAGCCCCTGATTTTGAAGAATATTTTTGCTGCTGCGATTTTTAAAACATGGGTTTTTCTGTGTCTACATTTAAGCCTTTTCATTCATCTTCTTTTTAGGACCTACGGCTCTGTTGGCTCATGAAATAGGCTTTGGAAGCAAAGTTACAACACACCCACTTGCTAAAGACAAAATGATGGACGGAAGTAAGTACATGCTTATATTCTAATGTGCCGAAAGACCTACTCAGAAAGCTGTGCTATAGCATTGTCTCCCACTTGGTAGACAGTAGTACATAGGGATTCTCTTTGGGTTGGGGTGTGATGTGTTCCTCACTTTCTTTGCGAGTGTTTCAATGAGAGAGACGGACTAATGGTGTGGGTGTCTACGTGTGCGCCCCCTGACGGTGCAGGTCTGCAGACATGCACCCTAATGGGGACACAGGCACTGAGCCAAAGGCCGGCTTGGCTCGGAGTGGCTGAAAAATGCCAGTTTAACTATTATTTTTACTCAATACTTTGCTAGCGGCCTGAGGGTAAATTTTAAACCTTGATAGCGATTTCAGAATATGCCCTTTTGCCCACAATCCAAAGTAAAATGGACATTGCTCCCTTCTTCCAGAAGAGGCCCGGGTGGCAGGCAGGCCTGTTCCTTCGCTCACGGGCTTCTTTTATAAATATCGGCTAGATGTTTAACTTCTATTCATTTATTTTTATGAAAACAATTTCTATTCATGGTAAAAAAAAATGCAAACAGTACAGAAAGAGGTGAAGTAAAAGGAAATGTTTCTCTTCTCTCTAACTTCCCCAGCACCTTTCTACTTTTCAGACTTAACTTCTATTAAGTTTTCCTGTGAAACTCTAGAATTTTCTCTGCACGTACTTATTATCCTTTGCAGTTTAATATTGTTACTCACATGCGATCTAGTAAGTGTATTCTACAGCTTGCTTTTTTAACCTAATATTATAACATTTTTGGTAATTTATTAACTTTTTAAAAAATTCTCTTATTGTTGCTTGTCACTTGGAGATTATTTTTAAAAAGCACGTCATTGTCTCTGCCCTCCAAGAGTTAACAGCTTGCAGAGACATGTGCATTAAATTTAAAAATATGAGGCAGTGTGTAATTAACAGCAAAACAATGTAACCAAGCTCCTGGATGTACAACTGTGTAGCCACTGCTTCTCAGTGTGTGACGTTCAGAGCACCAACCAGGTAGTGGCTTTTGTCAGGTGGTATCTTCCTCTGCCACCTGTCCCTGGAGTGCATATCACAGGGAGGCAGAGACCCTGGAACATGCAGAGAGAAAGGAAAATCACGCCGGTGTGGATAAGTGCAGGGAATCGCAAACTCCCACCTAGAAGCCAAAAGTGGCTTGACTGGCGTTCAGCCAGCGGCGAGACCGAGCGACCGGCTCCGTTTAAAACACCCACCAGCCAAAAACCAGTGGCTAAAGAAAAAGACTAATAGTTAGGGAGGGTGGGAGGGAGACGCAAGAGGGAGGAGATACGGGGATATATGTACACATACAACTGATTCACTTTGTTATACAGCAGAAACTAACACACCGTTGTAAAGCAGTTATACTCCAATAAAGACGTTGGAAAAAAAAATAAAAGACTAATAGTATCAAAAGGGGATTTGAGAACAGCTGCGCGACTGATAGATTTTCTTGTCTATCTCTGTTCTGCTCTGGACTTATTCTGAGCTAAAAGTAGGGCAAGTAAATTTTTTCTTATGTTAATGCTTTCGTCGCAAAGTAAAGCGATGCATTTTTCATTCATTGCCTTTTAAAAAAGATTAATAGACCTTATTTTTTAGAGGAGTGTTATATTCACAGCAAAATTAAGCAAAAAAGTACAGCGTTTCCCTAAACCCCCAGTACCCCACCCCATCCCCCTCACCGTCAGCTTCCTTTCCCCCACCAGATGGTGCCTTTGCTACAGTCGATGAACTTGCGCTGATGTGTCATCGTCACCCAAAGTCCATAGTTTATGTCAGGGTTCACTCTCGGTGTTGCAGATTCTGCACATTCTTAAATCTGATCCAAAGTAGTACTTTCTTGAAAAATCTATGATTTTAGTTGGCAGAAAGATAAGTAAGTTGTCAGTAAAACCATCTGTGTGAAAATTGATTTTTTTTTTTTTTTAAAGGCTCTGGTTTCTGGGCATTTTTTAGTGTAGGGATTTAATTTACTTTGAGCTAATGGAGGGGTTTTGGAGCGTTAGAAAGAACAGAATGGGGCTTCCTTTAGTAGTTACGACACATGAGAAGGAAGAAGGAGTGGAACGTGTTCCCCGTTATCTGCACGTGTATCTTTGGGGCTCTTTCCTTCCAATGCCTCAGGAAGTTGAGGCTGAACAGAAGTAGAAAAAGATGAGATCGTTAACTCTCGGGCACCTACAGGGTATATATTCCTGCGCGTTATCTTGAACTTTGCAGCCCCGGTGCCCAGCAAGGCAGGTGTTGGCTTCACCTCGCCTGGGGAGGCGAGGCCACTTGTTGGAGCCAGGCCGCAACTGGGCCCCGCCTCTGTCCTGGTGAGGTCCCCCACACGCCTGAGTTACCAGCATTGCATTCTGTCCTCTTACACGTAAGTCCTCTTGTAAGAGAAAAATGTTTGCAGTTTCTGCCCCTTCAGAACATTCTGAGAGGTGGAGCTGTAATCACTTCCTGGACGTCTCCTCTGGGCGGCCCTGTGTCTAGTCCTTGTGGTGAACATCGTGTTAAGTAAGATCAGTAGGCCTGGCTCTGGGCTGAGTGCTGGGGACGCCACAGTGAACAGGCTGCTCTTCCCCAGCCACGTCTGCGGTAATGACACCGCCACTTCGTGCTGGCGTTTGGTTGGGTTGGGTTCCCATAATCATCCTGTTAGGCTGGTATCATCCCCATGTTACAGAAGAGAAAAAGGAGGCTCAGAGAGGTCAGACAGCTACTGAATGGCAGACCTGGATTTGAACCCAGAACTGCTGTGCTCAGGGGTCGGCGGCTTTTCCTTGAAGGGCCAGATAGTAAATATCTCAGGCTCTCTGGGATGCCCCGTCTCTGGCGACGACTCCACCTGTGGCGCCCAGACCATGTAGGTGAGGGGTGTGCAGGTAAAAGCTGCCGTTAGTTGCTGGCCCCTGGCCTCCCCAGGTGCTTCATCTCTGGACTTTGAGAGAGACTTTGGGGTGTTTGCTTGAAGTTAACAGGGAATGAATGCCTCCTGCGGGTTGGGCGGGAATTGGCTGGTGCGCGAGGGGTTTTCTTCATTGTCGCCGCTAGGTGGAGGTGGTCCGTAAGTAGACTTTTTGCTCTTCCTGGTTGAGATTCTGAGAACCATGGAAACTTTAAACATCTTTAACCAGTTTAGGCTGTATTTGTAATATTTTATCCACAAAGAGGTTGTTAAGTGAACCGTTTAGAGCCATGCCTCCTGCTGACCTGTCCGTCTCAGCTCCAGGAGACCCAGCCCAGCCGGTTTTCTAGTTCAGCATTTTAAATGATCTTTAACCATCAGGAAATGAGGTTAGATTAGGAAAACCTCTCGCCCTCACACCAGGGATCCTCTTTTCTTCTAAAAAAGTGTAACTAGGAAATGTTTCACGTACTGTAGTCAGTTATTTCAGTGGGTGACGTGATTTTTAATGAGGTTTAGGAAGACATAAATCACTGCAGGTGTTATTCATCCACTTTGAAAGGACATGAGCATCAGGAGGTGGTTTCTGAAGCTCATTAACGCAGCAGAAGCATCTTGCTCAGGAGACTTCTTTTTTTTTGGTTGCGTTGGGTTTTAGTTGCAGTGCGCGGGCTCAGTAGTTGCGGTGCGTGGGCTTAGTTGCCCCGCGGCATGTGGGATCTTAGTTCCCCGACCAGGGATCGAACACATGTCCCCTGCATTGGAAGGCAGATTCTTAACCACTGGACCGCCAGGGAAGTCCCAGGAGACGTTTTTCTGTATGTGTTCACTGAACAGGCATTTCCTGAGCTCTTCTTTAGGCTCTGGGAACAGAAAAGGGAACAAGATAGAGCCACGTCCTCAGGTGTTCTCAGCAGGGTGGGGGGGCTGGCAGGAGGTCTGCACTGAGCGTGGGGGAGGGGAGGGGAGAGGTTCAGGAGGCGGTGTGTGCGCTGCGTGCCCGGCTCTCCCTGCAGAGACTGGGTGTGGTGGGATCTCCCAGAGGACCCTCTGTCCTTCGTGTCCCATGTCACTGAGTGGTGCCACCACCCACCCACCCAGTTGCCCAGGACAGGTGGCTGGGAGTCATCCTTGATGTCTCTCCACATCAAGTCTTTCCCCAAGGCCTGGGCATTTTATCTCCAAGGTACGTCTCAGACCTTCGTTTCCTCTCCGTTGCCACTGTCCCATCCAGGTCACCATTTGCTCCTACCTGGATGCGGCTTCTTTTTCCGTCTCCCCTCTGGTTCCTTCCGGTCCAGTCTCTGTGCGCAGGCCAGGCCCCGGGGTTTGTGCACCGTGACGTGGAGTTCAGGGTCACCTCAGGGTGCTGGAGAAAGTTGGCGAAGGCTTCTCCTGGGGGAACTGGGTGTGCTCTGATTTGCGCTTTGGAAAAGTTCCCGTTTTGGTGGTGCTGAGTGTGGACGGAAGGACAGCCAGCAGGGAGGCTGGACGCAGAGGTCCTCCTGCATAAGGCAGCAGGCGCAGGAGCATTCATTCATTCTTTCATTTACCTGGTACTCGGAGGGGGCACTCCCTTGGTGCCATTAATACCCTGGGCCAGACAGGCAGGTGAAGGTTCAGCGTTTTACAGAATAGACAGTAAACAGGAGACATATTGTCTCCTGGGCGCTGGGAGGGCGCTGTGATGGAGTGACCTGAGGGACCTGGTTTAGAGAGGGGTCACAGGTGCCCTCTCTGAGGGCTTGGTGCTGATGCTGAAATTGAAAAAGCAAGTCGCTGAGAAGAGCTTCCTGGGCAGAGGGAGCAGCCCGGCCCCTCGTGGGGCTGGAAAGAGTGCAGTGTGCCCGGCAGCAGCTCCAGGTGGGAGAGGGCGGTGGGGCAGGTCGTGCGGGGCGCTGGTGCTGCGCGCGGAGGGAGGGTCTGCTGACCGCCTGCCTGGCGTGGAGGGTGAGAGCTGTGGGGGCTGGTGCAGGGAACCCCAGCTGTGTGCCGAGACTTGCCCGGAGGTGGTATCGTTTACTTCTGGGAATATAGGAGAAGCACATTTCTTACTACATTTGCAAAAATATAGCCAACTGGGGCCGCAGAAGGAAAGTAGTCCCTGACAAGTGAGTGTGGTTTCTCCCTCCGCGCCTCCCTCTCCCCGCTCCGGATCCGTTATGTGTAGTTTGTGCCTGTTTGATTTTGAGGCAGCAGAGAGCGTGTGTGTGCATTACCTAGGTAGTCTGTATCACAGGTAGTTTCTGCCTTCAGCACCAGTTCACCCTCATCCCCCTTTCCTCCAGCATTTTGTAGGGAAGGAAAAATAATTTCCCCTCTACCCTTCTGAGTTCTTAGTTGAGACCCCTGGAAAAAAAAAAAAAAAAGACAGACTGACCAGAGGAAAAAAAAGTTTATTAACATGTATACATGGGAGATACCCAGGGAAAAATGAGGTAACTCCCTGAGATGGTTTAGAATTCTGGCTTCAATACCGTCTTAATAGAGAAAGGGGACGGGGAGGTAGGCCTCTCAGGGGAGCGTAATTGGCTTTTAGGAAAGATGAAGGGACCCTTCGAAGAGTAGGTGGGAGGAATGGTAGTTTGCGACAAAGCTTGTCTGGTGTGGTGTCAACTTCTAGTTTTCTCTCCTGCTTGATGACACTCCCGGGAGGGGATTTATGAGTTCCTTCTGGATGATCTCTCTTTAGGCAGGAAGGAGATTCAGAGGAAGCCACTCCCTCTCCCTGCCTGTGCTGTTTTTCAAGCTTTTAGCTCAAAATAATCGGTATACCAAAGCAGCCTATTTTGGGGTGGCATTTCCTGAACTCCTGCAGTCATACTTTAGGGTGTGTATTCTCTACCCTTCATTTCACTGAATTGACACTTGCGTGTGTTGTGGAACAGAAACGTGAATGCTTAGCATTCACTCCGGCATCCCTCTCACACATACGAGGTCTTTTGCAGCTGCGTTAAAGTCACATGTATTCACACGCTTCATTTCAGCAGTTGTCAGCTTCTCCTGCTCTTTGCTGTGCACGGCGGCCTTAGTATCTTAGTATCTTCCCGCTATGCTTCGAGAGCTGGGAGTGCCTAAGGGTTGCGAGTGACTGGCTACCTCGTTGTTGTCCTGGGGTTTTGGCTTGTTCTTGTTTTTTTAATTTTCATGAGACCAGTAGTAGTGCTGTAAGGGAATGGGACTGCTGAGTGGTGTTCCTTGCTGTCCAGCATGGCCCATTGGGACGTAACCCTTTTTTGTTTTTATTTCGAAGGTCATTACAGCTACTCAGAGAACCGTGTGGAAAGGGACGGCCTGATCCTTACCAGCCGGGGGCCGGGAACCAGCTTCGAGTTTGCTCTGGCGATTGTCGAGGCGCTGGCCGGCAAGGAGGTGGCTGAACAAGTGAAGGCCCCGCTGGTTCTTAAAGATTAGAGCAGAGAGGTTTGGTGATGGGTAATCCATCCTCACCGTGTTTGCTTTAAACAAAAGAGGGGGGATTACTGTGCAGAGACGCCGTCATCACCATCCCCCCTCAAGTGTGGCTGTGACGTGACGGCTGCACAGAGATTCCTCAACCTGCACTTGTGTCCCCAGATTTCTGAACCTTGATTGCAGAATAAATGGGGCATTTAGCAAAACTACTGATGGTTCCTTCTTTTACTTCTGGTCTCTGTTTTCTTGTGTGAAACCAAGTGATTATCAGCTTCGTTTGCAGCTCTTAACTATTGATAACAGCTGCTGAAATAAGTGAACAGGAAATGCACTTTACACAGCAGGGAGGAAAAGCATAAAGCAGAGATTGAAAGGCCTTGTGCCTCCCTCCCGCTTGTTAACTGCGTCTCTAATGTGTGACTAAAACATACCAACGAAGTTGGCTGCACTGGTAAATTTTTGTAAGCTAATCCCTCGTCTCCCATTGCAGAGAGAGTCCTGAGATGGAATTGAAAACTTCCCAAGGCTGGCCTAGCCTGCCCTCCCTTCCTTGGATAACAGTACCTGGCTCTTTCACCCCGCGAGCCACCCGGCTCCCGTGTGCAGTGGGTGGGACGCACACCAGGGCTGGGCGCACAGCCCAGGCCCAGCCAGGCGAAGCCTGAGGTACCCTGACCCAGGTGGGACCATCAGCCAGTGGGATTCAGTGCCAGGGCCTGTGCCCTGCCCGCTGGGGTTCTCTGCTGGGTGGTCAGGAGGGCCGGCAGTGAACCTGGAGGAAGAGGCCGGGCCGAATGTGGCTCCAGCACGACAGGCGGAAAGCTCAGAACGTGCTTCACCCAAGATCCATCTGCACCTGAAGCAGGCGACACCTGGACTTGCGAACAGGAGGCAACAAATTGCCTTGGCTTTTTTGTTTCACCATTTCTAAGTGACCGATGCGACACAAAGGAACGAGGTCGTGGGCGGGCTCCTGGAGGTGGAGAACTGAGCCGCTGAGTAGAGCTGCCGTGGTTCCACCAGTGTGCTCTGCGCCTGTGCCCCTCCCTCCGTTCCTCCTCCCCTCCCTCCTGGCCTTTTAGACGTGTGGGCTGTGAGGCCTCTGTCACAACTACTCAGCTCTGTCCTAGGAGCACAAAAGCAGCCACAGCCATTCCACCAGGCAGGCGGGATGGCCGGGCGGCAGTGGGGATTGGACCCTCGGGCTGCAGTTTGCGTACCCCTGAACCAGAAGGCAGGGCAGACGTTGCTGATGAAAACGTAATTGCAGGTTTTGATGAGCACTGATGGTGTGAAGAGGATGCCGGGGAGAGAACAGGAGAGAGACTGCATGAGGGGTGGGGGGCCTCTGAGGTGAGGGTTCAGCTGAGACCTTGCCCCTTCCGCAGCCGTTGGCTGTGCTGGACCTGCTCTGTGCCCAGCCCATTCATGGTGCTGCAAGAGCCACTGGGAGACACAGTCTGTCCTCTTAGAGCAAACATGTGGGATTGGGAGAGAGGAAAACATCTGCGTTCTATGAAGAGAAGCAAGGTAAGGGGGCAGTGACGGGGATGTTTCCCGCAGGGTGTATATAGGAGACCTCTGTGAAAAGGGACCTGAGGGGAAACCTGGAGAGATCCAGCGTTGAGTAAGGCAGGTCTGCTAAGAGCATTCCGGGAGAAGAAACAGGAAGAGCAAACGCCCTGGGGCAGGAGCACTGGGGTGTGGAGGGTGGCTGGCTGGCTGGGGGTGGGGTTGGAGAGCTAGCTGGCACCTAGATGGGGAGCCCTGGAGGAGGACCCTGATCTTTCTCGGTTCAGAGGTTCTCTGTTGAGAGGGGACCCCATGGGGAGCAAGGGGGAGGACCCCAGAGGTGAGCGCCCACGTGGGTGCGAAGGCCATTCCCACATTTCCGACTTGAACACAAGGTCAAATGGAGATTTTGTGTCCTGAGTTCGAGAAAGAGCCCTTGGGGTAGGAGGGGTGAATTTGGAGTGCAGATCGATGAATTCAAGAGGTCTATAAAATATACTTTCAATAAAGAAAGAAAAACTCAAAACCTGTTACTTTGAAGGTCCCAATTTACTGACGTTTAAGTAATTCATCGTTAAGAGTGAACAGTAAAAACTCCTGCGTGACTTCCCTGGCGGTTAGGACCCTGCGCTTCCACTGCAGGGGGTGAAGGTTCTATCCCTGGTCGGGGAACTGAGATCCTGCATGCTGCCCGGCCAAAAAATAAAAATTAAGAAAAAGAAAAAGAGAGGGCTTCCCTGGTGGCGCAGTGGTTGGGAGTCGGCCTGCCGATGCCGGGGACACGGGTTCGTGCCCTGGTCCGCGAAGATCCCACGTGCCGCGGAGCGGCTGGGCCCGTGAGCCACGGCCGCTGAGCCCGCGCGTCCGGAGCCTGCGCTCCGCGACGGGAGAGGCCGCAACAGGGAGAGGCCCGCGTACCGCCAAAAAAAAAAAAAAGAGACAGACTAATTATTTGGCTTAAAAAAAAAAGACTCTCACAAGTCATGGCGCATCTTACCAGCAGCCCTTACCTCTGATTAAGCTCCCTGGAATTTGAGTGATCTGCAGGAAGGGAACTATTTAAGAGATTAGCTCTTTGAATTTTTGTGCCCTTGGGGCGGCAGGAAAAGGTGATTCCAGATGGACAAAAAGGAAGGAGCATTTTTAAGAGACTCCGTTTATCAGACTCCAGGCGATATAGTGAAGATTTTTTTCCCCCCTGACAGTGTTTGGGGCAGGAGCTCCAGGACCTGCTTTATCTAACCCTTAGGCCTTTTCTGGCCAGGTCAGTAATTACTGGCTTTAGGCATATCCATAGCATCTAAAAGCCTCCATCCTCTCACTCTGCCGGCTTCTTTCCTATGCTAAACACACCTGCTCTCTTCCTTCTAGGAAGCAGGGGGGCAGGGGGTGCGGGGCAGTGGTGCCGACAAAGAGAACTTGGGAACTGAAGGAGCCGGGCGGCTGGCTACATTTCAAAGTGACCTGGACTTGGAGTTTAAGTGTGTGGCCCATCCAGCTGGACGGGCCTCCTCAGCCAGGGGTCACCCCACTTTGGGCATCGTTTCCTTCGCTCTCACCTTTGCGACAGTAGCTGTGGCTTCTGGAGCTCCGGTTGTCTGCCCAAGGCCGCTTGCAGAGTTAGGGAGGAGATGGGGTCTGGAAATCAAATCTCTTCCCCGGAGCCCAGCCCGGTGAGCAGCTCTGGGCTGTGGCTTTCCCGGCACTGGGCAGAGGTGGCCAGGCTCGGATCCCCGAGGCCCTGGTCGCTGTTGCCCCAGGGAAGGGACGGCCAAACTGCTCTTCCAAAGAGTTAGTGATTGTGACTGGCATCTGGTGAAAGCCGGATGAATAAATAAAGGAGGAGCTTAGGGCGGTTGTTTCCCAGGGGCTAAGCAGTACAACAGGGAGGGTCCAGGGCGGACCAAGCATCCAGCTGGGTGGCTAACCTTTCACTGTGGATGCAAACAGAGTTATTACATATGTCACTGTTCTGCCCCTTGCTTTTTCATTGATTGTATCTTAGAGAACCTTTTCTCTACCAGCATGCGGAGATTTACGTGCTGGCTACATCATGCAACTCAGTTCTCCCAACGTCCTGACAAAGTGGCCGTTGGCATCCGTTGTAAAAAGAAGAGAAAAATTGTAGTCTCTTGGTCCTGTGCTGTAGGGTTGTCCGAAGATCAGAGGCAGCCATGAAGGGGGAAGTACATTTCTTCAACTGTGAAACATTAGATGTAAAGTATGATTTTAGTGTAGCCGACTCTATCATCTTAGAGTCTGGTTGTGTGTTCTATATTCCAGGCTGTTGCTTCCCTAAGGAATGAGGAGAATATTCAATTTTCCTGAGCAATCATCTCATAGTTTTGCTTTTTTTTTTTAATAAAAACTCCCTGCCTTTGCCCTTGGTCAGGGGACCTGGGTGCCCGAGGAGCAGCAGTGGGTCAGGGCCACTGACATACCTGCCACAGCATCTCCCCTCGCGTGTGAGGTCAGAGTCAGTGAGGTGCACAGGAAGGGACTGAGGAGTATCTGGGCTGGACACACCCTGCTGGCTCCTAGCGTGGGATTCTGGAGCTAGCCCCTCCCCCCAGACCCCAGCTCCAGCCTCAAGGCACCCAGGGCCAGAGGGCCAGGGCTCTCACGAGGCCAGGCGCTGCAGCAGGATTGCCATCACCATCATTATCACCATCGCCATCAGCATCACCATCTTTGCTTCCTGCAGCCCGCAGGGGCTGTTTCAGGTTCCCCAAGTCCTGGGCCAGCTGCTATCCATCATCAGATCAGATGCGATCCGCTCCGGGCCTCACAACTCAGCTGCTTTATTTTGCTTTTTCAATTCTGTGTGTGATCACATTCTCGGGTTTTCTCTTTTTTAAAAAGTTTTTTTGTTGTTGTTTTGTTTTTGAATTCAGCCTGCTCTTGGAGACTTTTCCTTGGCTTAAAAATAACGTTAGAGTGGAAAGTTCCTTGTCTTAAAAAAGAAAAAAGAAAAAAAAAAAAGGTGTGGGTAACAGAGGAGCCATGTGCAGACCCAGACCTTGGGTTGGCGGTGACGGAATCCCAGGCACCGCCTTGCAAGAGAGCCACCAGGATCGGGACGCTGGGCCTCGGTCGATGTCACAGCTTTGCCTGAGAGGTTTTCTTAAAAGCTAAGCAAAAGTGAGTATGCCGTAAAGGTGTGTCTGGCTCAGATTTCTTTGTTCAAGGGGAGAATAATATTTCACAGAGTTTACCGAAGAGCGAGCGGTGCTTTGTTTTAAAAGACACGTGGAATGTAGCCGGTGTCAGTCCTGAATTCCTGCGTCCTGAGGGCTTGTCCCTCCAGCCCCTACCCGACCCCGGCCTGTTGCGGGGAGGTCTTGGGGCCCACCTGCCTTGAGCCTCAGGCCCCCAACATGATGTGTGGTCAGTTACACAAAAAGCAGTCTCCTCTCCATTAACCTTACTGAATGACTAGCCCTGGGGATGTAGGGAGATAAGGAGGCAGTCTTGTTAGGGATAACTTGCCAGGTGAGGGGCAGGTAAAAGATGAGGATGCAGAAACTGGTAGTCATGCCTTAGAGCCCTAGACCATCCCCTTAGTTTGCCTTAAGCAGCGAATCAATGCAAGAATAAAGGACAAGTTTGCAAGCAGGAATGAACTCACCCTCGTTTTTAATACTTGCTTATGCTTCTCCTTCCACCATCCAAGAATGACAGGACGCTCAGCCTACTTACGACAGAGCAAATTGCCTCTGGATTGTGGATAATACTGTGTCATTAGTCCATGAAACATCTAGCTCAGTGCCACCCGAGTCTTCAAGCACTTTTTTAAAAAATTCAATCATACCGCATTCCACAATTTATCCATTGTATCGCTGATGAGCATTTGGGCCCTTTCCAGTCTCCCAGTGTTTTGCTCGTATCTCCTGATGCATATGGGCAGGAGTTTCTCCAGGGTAGACACTTTGTTAAGGACCACTTATTTTAGTATTTGCTTTTTTGTTTCATGGACCCCTTTGGTACAGTAGTGAAGTCTTGGATGACTTCTTAGAATAACATTTTAAAATACATAAAATACATTGGATTACAAGGGAAACCAATCGTATTGGAATATAGTTTTCAAAGTGTTCAAAATACAAATTTGTGATAAAGCAATACATGTCCTCCTACCATTAAATGGTCATATTTAGCCATCGGTCTAACAGCGACCACAATTTTGAAGTTGTGGTGAGCATAAACGGTACTTTGAGATATCTGCAACAAATTCAATGTGATACGCAAAATCTGTATTCCCTTGGTTGGTACAAGTCACAGGTACAGTACTAGTAACACAAAGGTTTGGTTCCTAATGGAAGGAAATAGCAAGTTTCAGTTAGAGATTAGCGACAACACAGACATACTTTTTTTCCCATTCGAGTACACAGACGCCCCCTGAACTCTAACCGCGTGCCCCCGGTTAAGAAGTCTCGCACTAGGACACGCTAAGCCACTTCCCAAACAGTTCTGGCAATTTATTCTCCACGAGCGGTGAATAAGAATGACTGTTGTTGCTTCATATCCTGTCACCATTAGCTATTGTCCAACTCTTAAGTTGTTGCCAATTTGGTGGGTGTGAAATGGTATCTCCTTGAGGCTTTAATTTGCATTTTCCTGGTAACTCAGGAAGCATTTTTCCTATGGTTTCTTCTGTGCAATGACTCTCTTTTGCTCATTTTCCTGTTGGGTTTTCGTCTTTTTGATTTGTAGGAATTTTTTATACATTCTGAATATCAATCACTATCATTTATATGAGAAGAAATTGGGAGAAATGAGTGAACTGCTTTTGATTTTGGTTTAAATAAAGAAGAAAAAAAACCCTGTTATTTATTTGTTTTGCAAATATCTTCTGGATTGTGGCTTGCCTTTTCACTTGTTTCTTTTTAAGATTTTTTTTTTTTTTTTTTAATGAAGTATAGTTGGTTTATAATGTTCTGTTAGCTTCAGGCATACAGCAAAGTGATTCAGTTGTATATATCAGATTCTTTTCCTTTATAGGTTATTATAAGATATTGCATAGAGTTCCCTGTACTATACAGTAGGTCCTTATTGTTTATCTATTTTATATATAGTAGTTTGTATCTGTTAATCTCAAACTCCCCATTTGGTAACCATAAGATTGTTTTCTATGCGTGTGAGTCTATTTCTGTTTCGTAAATAAGTTCATCTGTATCATTTTTTAGTTTCCACATATAAGTGAAATCATATATTTGTCTTTCTCTGACTGACTTCATTTGGTGTGATGACCTCTAGTCCATCCATGTTGCTGCAAATGGCATTATTTCATTCTTTTTTTTATGGCTGAGTAGCCTTTTCATTCTTTATGGCATCTCTGATAAACAGAAATTCTTAATTTTAATATAGTAGAATCTCAATGTTTGGCTTTATAGTTTGTGCTGAATTCTTTTCTATCTCAAGATTGTAAAGACGTCCACTTGTATTGCCTACTAAATTTTTTACAGTTTTGCATTCCATCTGTAAGCCTTTAAGCCATCTGGAATTAACTTTGTGTATGTGTGAGGTATGGATCTGATTTCTCTTTGTTCCAGATGGTTAATTAGTTGTCCCAGCACCAGTTGATGAATGGTCCATCTTTTCCCCACTAATCTGCAATTCTAGTTCTGTCCTAACTCAGACTTCCATAGCGTTTATCTTTGTTTAGGGGCTCCATTCTGTTTCATCAATCTATTTATTGGTCTGTGTCTGCATCAGTACCACGCAGGCTAATTTCTTTACCTGGTGGAGGTAATTCTCCCAGCTTCTTCAGAAGTACCTTGGCAATTCGTAGCCTTGGCTCTTCCAGATAAATGTTAGAATCAGCTTATCACGTCTCACAAAACATACTGTTGGGATTTTTTTTGATTGGGATTGCATTGAATTTGTAGAGCAGTTTAGGGAAAGTTGACGTCTTTCTGATGTTGATCCTTCTTAACTAAGAACAGAGTATACTCTCTACCGTCTTGTGTCTTCTTTAATAAACTTTTCTGATTTCTGTATCAAGAGCTTCCGCATCTTTTGTTAGAGTCTTTTAGTCTTTCTCCCTTCCCTTCCCCCTCCCCCTTTCTTCTTTTTCCTCCTTCTCTCTCTTTTTTCCTTTCTCTCTCTCTTTCTTCTGATATGTAAATACCTTTGAGAAAATGTTTTCAGATTGTTGCTGGTATACAGAAATGCAGATACTTTTATACATTGATCATGTACTCAGGTTTTTAAACTCTTATTCTAATATAACTAGCTATAAGTAATTAGCTACAAATTATACAGAATTTTTCATGTAGACATTCACATCATCAGCAAAGAATGACAATTTATTTCTCTCTTTCCAGTCCTTAGATGTTTGGCTTTATCTTGCCATTCTATCCTGGTTAGGATCTGGATTTAGTAAAATTCTAAATCCAGGTGATCACAATAGCCATCTTAGGTGGTACTGGATTTTAAAGGGAATGAAGTAGAACATTTACTGTAGAGTTCTTCTGTTGTTGTTATGTTGATATTAGGTTGCTATTGTTGTAAAAAGTTACCACAATTTTAGTGGTTTAACAACACAAGTATATTATTATCTTACAGTTCTGAAGGTCAGACCTCTGACACTGGTCTCACTGGGCTAAAATCAAGGTGTGGGCCAGTGTGCATTTCCTTCTGGAGACGCTAGAGGAGAATCTATCTCTTTGCCTTTTCCAGCTTCCAGAGGCCCCCCCCCCGCCCCCCGCAGTCCTAGGCTCATGGCCCCATCCTCCCTTCTCAAAGCCAGCAGCACAGCATCTCTCTGGCTGTTCTTCTGTGGTCACATGGCCCTCTCTGACTGCAGCCAGCAAAGTTTCTCCACTTTTAAGGATTTCTATGACTGGTTTGGGCCCACCGGGATAACCCAAAATTATCTCCCATTTTGAGGTCCTGAGCCTTAATCATATCTTCAGAGTCTCTTTTGCCATTAATGGTAACCTATAGGTTCTGGAGATTAGAACAGGGACATCTTTAGGGGAGGGGAGCTGGTGGGTGGGAGCATTATTCTGCCTGCCGTCATCATATTCTCTATTAGGTAAGGAAACACACTTCCATTCTTTGCCTGCTAAATTTGTGTCATGAATGGATGTTGAAATTTATTAAATGCTTTTCCCACAGCAGTTGAGATCATTAAAGGTTTTTGTCCTTTGATCTGTTAATGTGGTGAATTAAATTAGTAGATTTTCTAATCTACTAATCTCTTGCATGCCTGAGATAAACCCAACTTAGTCATCATGTTTTATCTTTTTTCTGCATTACCAGATTCTGTTTGCTAAGTATTTATTTTAGGATTTTTTTTTTTGCATCTCACGTGTAAGGTTGAACTGGAAGTTTCTTTTCTTGTACAATTTTGGTATCAAGCTTGTGCTAAGGTCATAATTTGAGTTGGGGAATATCCACCCCCCCCCC
>RJWK010011116.1:30954-42745 GCA_004363435.1 Platanista minor | reverse complement strand
TCTGAAAAGAAAAAAAAAAACAGGGCAAAAAAATATGTCACAGGTGAAGGAGTAAGGTAAAAACCTACAAGACCAAATAAATGAAGAGGAAATAGACAATCTACCTGAAAAAGAATTCAGAGTAATGATAGTAAAGATGATCCAGAAACTCAGAAATAGAATGGAGGCACAGACTGAGAAAATACAAGAAATGTTAAACAAAGATCTAGAAGAACTAAAGAACAAACAAAGAGAGATGAACAACACAATAACTGAAATGAAAAATACACTAGAAGGAATCAATAACAGAATAACTGAGGCAGAAGAATGAATAATTGAGCTGGAAGACAAAATGGTAGAAATAACTGATGAGGAGCAGAATAAAGAAAAAAGAATAAAAGAATTGAAGACAATCTCAGAGACCTCTGGGACAACACTAAACACACCAACATTCAAATAATAGGGGTCCCAGAAGAAGAGAAGAAGAAAGGGTCTGAGAAAATATTTGAAGAGATTACCGTCAAAAACTTCCCTAACATGGAAAAGGAAATAGTCACCCAAGTCCAGAAGCACAAAGAATCCCATACAGGATAAAACCTAGAAAAACACACCAAGACACCTATTAATCAAAGTAACACAAATTAAATTCAAAGAAAACATATTAAAAGCAGCAAGGGAAAAACAAAAAATAACATACAAAGGAATCCCCATAAGGTTATCAGCTGATTTTCAAGCAGAAACTCTGCAGGCCAGAGGGAATGCCAGGACGTACTTAAAAACCTACAACCAAGATCACTCTACCCAGCAAGGATCTCATTCAGATTCGATGGAGAAATCAAAAGCTTTTCAGACAAGTGAAAGGTAAGAGAATTCAGCACCACCAAACCAGCTTTACAACACATGCTAAAGAAACTTCTCTAAGAAGGAAGCACAAGAGAAGAAAAGGACCTACAAAAACAAACCCAAAACAGTTAAGAAAATGGTAATAGGAGCATACATGTCAATAATAACCTTAAATGTAAATGGATTAAATGCCCCAACCAAAAGACACAGACTGGCTGAATGGATACAAAAACAAGACCCATATATATGCTGTCTACAAGAGACCCACTTCAGACCTAGGGACACATATAGACTGAAAGTGAAGGGATGGAAAAAAATATTCCATGCAAATGTGAATCAAAAGAAAACTGGAATAGCAATACACATATCAGATAAAATAGACTTTAAAATAAAGAGGGACACTACATAATGATCAAAGGATCAATCCAAGAAGAAGATATAACAATTATAAATCTTTATGCCCCCAACATAGGAGCACCTCAGTACATAAGGCAAATGCTAACAACCATGGAAGGAGAAACTGACAGTAACACAATAATAGCAGGGGACTTTAACACCCCACTTAAACTAATGGACAGATCATCCAAACAGAAGATAAATAAGGAAACACAGGCTTTAAATGACACAGTAGACCAGATAGATTTAATTGATATTTATAGAACATTCCATCCAAAAGTGGCAGAATACACTTTCTTCTCAAGTGCGCATGGGACATTCTCCAGGATAGATCACATCTTGGGTCACAAATCAAGCTCTGGGAAATTTAAGAAAATTGAAAATGTATCAACCATCTTTTCTGACCACAATGCTACGAGATTGGAAATCAATTACAGGAAAAAAAACTAAAAAACACAAATACATGAAGGCTAAACAGTGCACTGCTAAATAACCAAGAGATCACTGAAGAAATCAAAGAAGAAATAAAAATATACATAGAAACAAATGACAACGAAAACACAACTACCCAAAACCTATGGGATGCAGCAAAAGCAGTTCTAAGAGGGAAGTTTATAGCAATTCATTCTCACCTCAAGAAACAAGAAAAATTTCAAATAATCTAACCCTACACTTAAAAACAACTAGAGAAAGAAGAACAAAGAAAACTCAAAGTCGGTAGAAGGAAAGAAATCATAAAGATCAGAGCAGAAATAAATGAAATAGAAACAAAGAAAACAATAGCAAAGATCAATAAAGCTAAAAGCTGGTTCTTTGAGATGCTAAACAAAATTGATAAACCCTTAGCCAGGTTCATCAAGAAATAAAGGGAGAAGTTGCAAATCAATAAAATTAGAAATGAAAAAGGAGAAATCACAACTGACACCACAGAAATACAAAGGATTGTAAGAGACTACTACAAACAACTATACGCCAATAAACTGCACAGCCATGAAGAAATGGACAAATTCTTGGAAAGGTACAATTTTCCAAGACAGAACGAGGAAGAGTTAGAAAATACAAACAGACCTATCACAAGTAATGAAATTGAAACTTAAAAATCTTCCAACAAACAAAAGTCCAGTACCAGATGGCTTCACAGGTGAATTCTATCAAACATTTAGAGAAGAGCTAACACCCATCCTTCTCAAACCCTTCCAAAAAATTGCAGAAGGAGAAACACTCCCAAATTCATTCTGTGAAGCCACCATCACCCTGATACCAAAACCAGAAAAAGATATCACAAAAAAAGAAAATTATAGACCAATATCACTGATGAACATAAATGCAAAAATTCTGAACAAAATACTAGCAAACAGAATCCAACAACATATTAAAGGTATCATGCACATGATCAAGTAGGATTTATCCCAGGGATGCAAGGATTCTTCAATATATGCAAATCAATCAATGTGATATACTGCATTAACAAACTAAGGAATAAAAACCATGTGATCATCTCAGTAGATGCAGAAAAAGCTTCTGACAAAGTTCAACAACAATTTATGAATAAAAACTCTCCAGAAAGTGGGCATAGAGGGAACCTACCTCAACATAATAAAGGCCATATATGACAAACCTACAGCAATCATACTCAATGGTGAAAAACTGAAAACATTTCCACTAAGATCAGGAGCAAGACAAAGATGTCCATTCTCACCACTCTTATTCAACATAGTT
Source organism: Platanista minor (assembly GCA_004363435.1). Taxonomy (NCBI): domain Eukaryota; kingdom Metazoa; phylum Chordata; class Mammalia; order Artiodactyla; family Platanistidae; genus Platanista; species Platanista minor. The sequence continues at coordinate 39,808 of RJWK010011116.1, read as the reverse complement.
TTGGAAGCCCTAGTCACAGCAATCAGAGAAGAAAAAGAAATAAAAGGAATACAAATTGGAAAAGAAGTAAAACTGTCACTGTTTGCAGATGACTTGATGCTATACATAGAAAATCCTAAAGATGCCACCAGAATACTACTAGAACTAATCAATGGATTTGGTAATGTTGCAGGATAAAAAATTAATACACAGAAATCTCTGGCATTCCTATACACTAACAATAAAAAATCAAAAAGAGAAATTAAGGAAACACTCCCATATACCACTGCAAGAAAAAGAATAAAATACCTAGGAATAAATCTGCCTTGGGAGATGAAAGATTTGTACTCAGAAAACTATAAAACACTGATGAAAGAAATCAAAAATGACACAAACAGATGGAGAAACAAGAAAATCCATGTTCTTGGATTGGAAAAATCAATCTTGTGAAAATGACTATACTACCCAAAGCAATCTACAGATTCAATGCAATCCCTATCAAACTACCAATGGCATTCTTCACAGAATTAGAACAAAAAATTTTACAAGTTGTATAGAAACACAAAAGACCCCGAATAGCCAGAGCAATCTTGAGAAAGAAAAACAGAGTTGGAGGAATCAGGCTCCTGACTTCAAACTATACCACAAAGCTACAGTAATCAAGACAGTATGGTACTGACACAAAAACAGAAATATAGGGCTTCCCTGGTGGCGCAGCGGTTGAGAATCCACCTGCCGATGCAGGGGACACGGGTTCGTGCCCCGGTCTGGGAAGATCCCACATGCCGCAGAGGGGCTGGGCCTGTGAGCCGTGGCCACTGAGCCTGCACGTCCGGAGCCTGTGCTCTGCAACGGGAGAGGCCACAACAGTGAGAGGCCCGTGTACCGCAAAAAAAAAAAAAGAAAAACAGAAATATAGATCAATGGTACAGGATAGAATGCCCAGAGATAAATCCACGCACATATGGGCACCTAATTTACGACAAAGGAGGCAAGAACATACAATAGAGAAAAGACAGCCTCTTAAATAAGTGGTGCTGGGAAAACTGGACAGCTACATGTAAAAGAATGAAATTAGAACACTGCCTAACACCATACACAAAAAAATAAACTCCAAATGGATTAAAGACTTAAATGTAAGACCAGACACTATAAAACTCTTAGAGGAAAACATAGGAAAAACACTCTTTGACATAAACCACAGCAAGGTCTTTTTTGACCCACCTCCTAGAGTAACGGAAATAAAAACAAAAATAAACAAATGGGACTTAATTAAACTTAAAAGCTTTTGCAGAGCAAAACAAATATCGCATATTAACGCATATATGTGGAACCTAGAAAAATGGTACATATGAACTGGTTTGCAGGGCAGAAATTGAGACACAGATGTAGAGAACAAATGTATGGACAGCAAGGGGGGAAGCAGCAGCGGGTGAGGGTGGTGGTGTGATGAATTGGGAGATTGGGATTGACATGTATACACTGATGTTTATAAAATGGTTGACTAATAGGAACCTGCCGTATAAAAAATAAATTAAATAAAATTCAAAAAAAAAAAAGGAAGCCATAAACAAGACAAAAAGACAACCCTCAGAATGGGAGAAAATATTTGCAAATGAAACAACCGACAAAGGATTAATCTCCAAAATATACAAACAGCTCATGGAGCTCAATATCAAAAAAACAAACAATCCAATTAAAAAATGGGTGGAAGACCTAAATAGAATAGTTTCAGCAAAGAAGACATACAGATGGCCAAGAAGCACAAGAAAAGATGCTCAACATCACTAACTATTAGAGAAATGCAAATCAATACTACAATGAGGTATTACCTCACACCGGTCAGAATGGCCATTATCAAAATATCTAGAAATAATAAATGCTGGAGAAGGTGTGGTGAAAAGGGAACCCTCCTGCACTGTTGGTATAAATTTGGAATATAAATTGAACAACCACTATGGAGAACAGTATGGAGGTTCCTTAAAAAACTAAAATTAGAACTACTGTATGACCCAGCAATCCCACTACTGGGCATATACTCTGAGAAAGCCATAATTCAAAAAGAGTCATGTATCACAGTGTTCACTGCAGCACTATTTACAATAGCCAGGACATGGAACCTACCTAAATGTCCACCGACAGATGAATGGATAAAGAAGATGTGGCACATATATACAATGGAATATTACTCAGCCATAAAATGAAACGAAATTGAGTTATTTGTAATGAGGTGGATGCACCTAGAGACTGTTATTCAGAGTGAAGTAAGTCAGAAAGAGAAAAACAAATACTGCATGCTAACACATGTATATGGAATCTAAAAACAAAAAAAAAATTGGTACTGATGAACCTAGTTGCAGGGGAGGAATAAAGATGTAGACATAGAGTATGGACTTGAGGACACAAGGTGGGAGGGGGAAGCTGGGGCGAAATGAGAGTAGCATCGACATATGAACTACCTAATGTAAAATAGTTATCTAGTGGGAAGCAGCTGTATAGCACAGGGAGATCAGCTTGGTGCTTTGAGATGACCTAGAGGGGTGGGATAGGAAGGATGGGAGGGAGGCTCAAGAGGGAGGAGATATGGGGACATATGTATTGTGAAGCAATTATACTCCAATAAAGATCTATTTACAAAAAAAACAACTACAGGTCATATATTTTTGTGGACACATTCCATTTATTGAGTGCTTATTATATCCCAGGTACTTTGCAGACATTTTCTCATTTGATCCCCATAACAACACTGTGAGATAGGTTTTATCACTATCTTCATTTTATATATAGGAAGCACAGGATTAAAACCAGTGCAGTGTTGATAGTGAAGTAGAATTTGGAGTCAAACTTACCTCAGTTTAAATCTCGGCCAATGACTTTCGCAGTTTCTACCCATAGTGGGCCTCAACTTACTAATTCTGTCTTTTGTAGAATGATTCTTAAAATATTAGAATTAGAAGTTATGTTATAATTGCCTAACAAACATTTTTTAATACCTGCTAACAGCAAGTCGTGGACACCAAATGCCCGACTTGTAATGTTTGGGAATAGTTGACTCAGATTTGTTTTATTTACCAGGTTGTTTGGCATCATGAAGAACTAGCTTGAATGTACTCTGCACCATGGCATTAAGCTAGAACCAAATTTTCAGGAGCTAGGAATCCCTAATTGATTAGGTGGCTTTCTCTTTGTTTCCTAAAAAAATCCACCCCCCACCATCTCCCCACATAATGTAGGTGTTTTGTATTCTATATTCCCCCACCTAAAGATAAATGAAGGGAAACCTGAGGAAATGTATTTATATTATATTTATCTTCATATTCACCATTTCTAATGTGCTTGTTTTCTTCCTGAAGATACAAGTTCCCATCTAGTAGCATCTTTTAATGCAGGTCTTTTGGCAATAAATTCTGTTTCCCTTTATCTGAAGATGTTTTTGTTTCATCTTCATTTCTTAAATGATTTAATTGAGAAACAATTTTACTTCAGAAAAATACACAAATCTTAATGTACAGCTTAATGAATTTTTATGTATGTATACACCCATATAACTATCACCCCAATAAAGATTTAAATATTTCTGCCACCCAGAAAGTTCCCCAGTGCCCCTTTGTAGTCAATTTCCTTCCCCATCCCCCAGACCTTGGCAATCACTAACCTGTTCTCAGTTGCTATCATTTTGCCTTTTCTAAAAGATCATCTAAATAGACTCACACTATATGTACTCTTTGGAGTCTGACTTCTTTCACTTAACACAATGCACTTAAGATTGATCCAAGTCATTACCTGAATCCACAGTCCATTCCTCTTCATTGCTGCATAGTATTCCATTGTATGGATATACTACAGCTTGTTTATCCATTTACCCCTACCAAGATACCTGGGTTGTTTCTGACAATTTTGGATAGAGCTGCTATATAAGTAGTGTGCTAGTTTTTGTGTAAATGTGATTTTCATTCATCCAGAGTAAATCCCTAGGGAGAGGATTACTGAATTATAAGGTCAGTATATGCTTAATACTGTAAGGAACTGCCAAAATGTTTTTCAAAGTGCTATACCATTTTACATTTCCACAACAGTGCATGAATTCAGTCACTTTGCAACCTCTTAGCACTTGGGATTGTTGGTTTCATTTTATTTTAGCCACTCTAATAGGTGGTATCTCTATTGTGGTTTTAATCTGTATTTCTCTAATCACTGACAATGTTGAGCATCTTTTTATGTGAATCTTTTTATGTGATTATTTGCCATCTGTATGTCATCTTTGGTGAGAGACTTTCAAATCTTTAACCACCCTCCCCCCTTTTTTTTTTAAACTGGGTTGTTTGTTTCCTGATTGCTGAGTTTTGGAAAGTTGGTTATATACTCTGGCTACAAGTCCTTGATTATACATGTGTTCTGCAAATATTTTCTCTCAGTCTGTAGCTAGTCTTTTTATTTTCTTAAGTGTCTTTCAAAGAGAGGAAGGTTTTAATTGTGATAAAGTCCAATTTATCATTGTTTGCTTTCTGGTTAGTGCTTTTGTGTCATATCTAAGAAATCTTTGACTAATCCAAGGTCACCAAGATTTTTTTTCCTAGGTTTTATTCTAGAACTTTTACAGTTTTACATCAAACATTCAGGTCTGTGGTACATTTTGAGTTTATTTTTACATGTTGTTCAAGGAACAATGTTCTTTTTTTTCCATATGAATGTCCAACTGTTGCAGCACCATTTTTCAACTCCCTGACTCAATTTGCTCCATTGGCACTCTATGAACAGTTTACTTCATCTTTATTCCACCTTTCAAAAACTGTATTTCATACTTGCATTGGCCAAGAACTGAGTTTTGAAATTTAGTAATAAAAGACTCAAATGACTTAGGAAGGAAGCAAAGGCGGGAGGGAAGGAAATAAAAAGCAAAACAAACAGAAAGTCAATTGAAAATCCTTGGGCTGCTGGCCCTGGCCTGCTTCCTGGCTGAGGGAGCACCAGCCTCACACACAGCCCAGGCTTAAGGAAAGGTCTGAGCCTGGGGTCCCTGCTGGGGAAGGCATAGTTAGTTAGGTGCCTGCCTCAGAACCAGGGGCCAGGACAGCCCAAGTAGGGCTGCGTAAGGCTCTCTTAGGGCAGATGGTGTCAAGGGAGAAAAGAAAGCTCTGAATGGAGGCTAGATGCTATGGAACGAATCTCCCTTCTTTCAATTATATTCAGGTTTGCGTCATTGTTTTTCGTGTAAAATGCCAAGAGCCCTCACATCTGAAGAGGTAATCTCTTGTTCCTGCTGAGACTTAGATTAGTAAATGTGAAAAGGGCCAATGTAGATTTGGCAGCCTAGTAAGAACTATGGACAAAAAGGTTTCCTCCTCCTCCACTTCCTCCTTCTATCTGGAAGGCAAGGTAAAGGAACAATTAGTCAACCACCCAAACAATTCTTTTAGCTTCAGCTACCACATGTTGTGTGGTCATGCTTGGTGGCTGGCTACAAGATGCAGGGATGTGGCACATCTGAACTATTATTGGGGCTGTAAAGTTGTTAGTGAGCCCCCGGCCAGGATTACATTCATTGTTGCAGGAGAGGGTCTGTTTCCTGTTGCTTTCTTACTATCTTTGCGTTCTAGAAGAGGCAGCAATATGTGAGATGAATCTGTCTTGTGCACTCTTTCACATTGTTGTTGTCTTAAAGTTAAAATCACAGAAAGTGCTGGTATGATGAGATATTTGTATGTTTCTAATGTATTGATCACATGCATCAGCATTCTTAATATAATCTAATTCACACATTCTACTGTGCTCAGCTCAGGTGCAACAATGTCCTCAGTCAACCACTTGATCTAGTTGCTTTATGTAGACCTAGCTTCAGGTTGAATTAGTACCACACCCACACCTGGAAATTTGAAAAACGACGGGTTCAGTGAAGATGACCTACAGTCGGCTCTCTCGTATCTGTGGATGCAGAACCTGCAGATACAGAGTACCTGACTGTAGCATTTTATATAAGAAACTTGAGCATCCACAAATTTGGGTATTCGTGGGGGTCCTGGAACTAGTCCCGCATGAATATCGATGGACGGCTGTATATGAGAAACTGATATCACTATGATGTAATTATTTTTGCATATATGCCTCTGAGATATTCTCTGTAAGGCAGTGACCACAATTTTTTTTTCTGTTTTAATTCCAAGAACCCATTAAGTTGCCCTGTTTATCATACATGTTCAATAAAGATTTGTTAATTGAAAAAAAGAGAAACTGAAATAATGGCTAAAGCAATTCAGTAAATTGCTAATTTTAAATGTTTTCATAGGACTTTACTCATACCATTTTTTTTTTAAGATTTTATTTTTGGCTGCGTTAGGTCTTCGTTGCTGTGCACAGGCTTTCTCTAGTTGTGGCGAGCAGGGGCTACTCTTCATTGTGGTGCACAGGCTTCTCATCACGGTGGCTTCTCTTGCTGCGGAGCACAGGGTCTAGGTGCGCGGGCTCAGTAGTTGTGGCTTGCAGGCTCTAGAGCACAGGCTCAGTAGTTGTGGTGCGTGGGCTTAGTTGCTCTGTGGCATGTGGGATCTTCCCGGACCAAGGATCGAACCTGTATCCCCTGCATTGGCAAGCAGATTCTTATCTACTGTGCCACCAGTGAACTCCTACTCATATCATATTGTACTTAGCCATATTCATGCCTGTTCCTCTAGGTACTGTTAGCCTCTTGGGCACTAGTTCTGTCTAGTTCATCCAGACATTCATCATCAATACATCTCATTCATCCTCGCATTTAGAAAAGTGGCTAATTCAGAACATATGCTCAATAAAATATTTGTTGACTTCGATTGAAAATTACTTAATTCACTGAAGACATAGAAGGCACTTTATCATATCTGCAGATATCGCAGAGCCTGAAGTATTGACACTGTTGATTTCGATGACACAAACAGGCTGGAATTCAACCTGCCCTCAGCAATTTGGAATGTTGGGCCACTAAAACCACAAAGAAATTAACAGGAGTACAGGCAAAGACCCATGTAAAAGTTATTTTCGACTGGGTTTTCATAAATATAAGATGGATATCTGGCTTGGTAGTGGCTGTTTAAGTGAAAAAGATCTAGCAGCTTTCAGTGGCCATGAACTCAATACCAGTGTGATGTGGCAGCTTACAATGATAATACAATTTAAATGACAAGTAATAAAAGCTTAGGGTGCCTTTAAGGAAGTAGTGCATCCATTGTACTTTATACTGGTCAAGCCACATATAGGATGAAACATGCATTTTCCAGTACTACATTCTAAGGGGAAAATTGGCAATTAGAACATGTCCTGTAAGATGGAAACAGATGAGGGTTAACCCATGATATGTACATGGCTCTGAATAATTTATGACTCACTGAATTTAATGAGTGAGAGGTGTCCTGTCATTTGCAATGTAACTGAGAAAACTTTTCTTTGTGGGCTCAGACTGAGCTGTCTCTAAGAGCTGATTTTTGCTCTTGGGACACATGTGGGCATAATCTAGTAGAACTCTCTTAGAAGCAGTGAGGATCATGGGGTTGAAGAAGCAAAGCCCACTGAAGGTCATACTTCCTGGTACTTACCTACCTGGAGTCTTTAAAATGCAGCCTTTAGGGACTTCCCTGGAAGTCCAGTGGTAAAGACTCTGCTCTCCCAATGCAGGGGGCACAAGTTCGATCCCTGGTCAGGGGACTAAGATCCCACATGCTGCATGCACAGTGTGTCCTAAATTAATAAATTAAATTAAATTAAATACAGCCTTTAGGCTCTATTTTCTCCTGCACAGGTGCTGTGGATTCTCCTTCTGCCTCAGCTTAGTGCCTCCAACTGCCTGATCCCACTCCAGTGCCATAAGCCTAGATAGATTCTGTTGGCACTGGCTATTGACATGGAGAAATAGAAAATGTAGAAGCAGTGATATGAACAGCCACAATCAAGCTGCCTTGGTACATGCTTCTGCTCTGGGTACTCCTGTTGCCCTCTCATCCCTGCAACCCCTGTCCCCCAGCCACAATCTTCTGTGTGATGTCCGGCAGCAGTGTCTTTCTACCCCACTCATCCTCGTGTGCTGATTCCTGGCTCCCTCAGACTTCTGCTTCCTCTGTGCTCTCTGTTGTTTGCCCTTTGGCTTACTCTAGCCACTGGTTTTAGCAAACATCCACCCCTCTTGCTCTTGGCTTCTCATCTTTTCCAGCATTTACTTTTTCAGATCCTTAGCTAATTTGAAAGAATGTGACAATTTTATGAGGGGATAGAAAAATAACTTCTGTATACTTTTGCACGCTGAGATTTAATCTTTTTTATTTTGAAGTGGCTTCCTCCTTCCTGCCTTATAGCCCAAGGGTTAAATGCATAATCTCTGGGGTCAGACATGTGTAGGTTCGAATCCTGGGCCTGCCTCTAACAGACTATATTAACTTGGGGAAGTTCTTAATATCACTGAGCATTAGTGTCTTAATCTGTAAAATGGGAATTAAAACCATTTACTGCATAAAAACAAACTCATGGTTACCAGGGGGGAAAACGGGGTAAGGGGGAGGGATAAATTGGGAGATTGGGATTGACATATACACACTACTATATAAAAAATAGATAACTAATAAGGACCTGCTGTATAGCACAGGGAACTCTTCTCAACACTCTTTAATGTCCTATATGGGAAAAGAATCTAAAGGGCTTCCCTGGTGGCGCAGCAGTTGAGAGTCCGCCTGCCGATGCAGGGGACACGGGTTCGTGCCCCGGTCCGGGAGGATCCCACATGCCGCGGAGCGGCTGGGCCCGTGAGCCATGGCCGCTGAGCCTGGGCGGCCGGAGCCTGTGCTCCGCAACGGGAGAGGCCACGACAGTGATAGGCTCGCGTACAGCAAAGGAAAAAAAAAAAAAAAAAAAAAAAAAA